>JAHWFP010091449.1:9591-42023 GCA_023313725.1 Lithobius niger | reverse complement strand
CAAATGCAAAAGTACTTGTAAAAATGATGGTACGTTGAATAAATTTAACAGACGAAATGCGCAATTCCAAAGGCACATTGCAGAGTCGCTTGTAAAGTTATATTTTTACAACAATGTAAAAAAAAAAAAAAAAAAAAACATGGTAAGGTAAAATTACAGCCTTTATTTACTGCTAGTGCAGCCGACCATTACTGTCCAGGAGAACAGCACGCGGAGCCTACTACAAAATATAAAATATATAGCCCTTTAGGGCCTGGTGGTGTTCAGATAGTCACTATGAAATACTTTATAACACTTTATCATGATTCATAATCCATCTATACCCTTAGAAACGGGCTTAATGATAATGCCCTTCTTTTTTTGCCCCGACCCACTACTGCCTTTAACTCCTTGTTCTAGTCATTTCTCAATTTTTTCCCAGAGTTATTGGGGTCTGCTTTAAATAGTAATTTACTGCTTTTTACTGGTAATTACGAGGGAATAAATCTATCAGCTGTCCGGGAAAGCGCCATGAAGGGGGCACGCTCAGAGTAAAGACGCACCGGCCAGGCTGTTTCGAAGCTGTGAAATGAAGCAAGAAAAAAAAAACAGCGAGTGCATAAACGCGCCTAATGACGCTCGACCTATTTCCCCGTTGCTCAGCAATCGCAGGTTCCAGTAGTCACCGAAAATGAAAAGAAGACTGCAAAGATGGAGGCGGCGTGCTGTCGAAACAATTCCGTCATAAAAAGTTATGAAACGTGACGGGCGCGATGGCGGTGTTGGTCGCCGCGAGGTGCGTTGCGCCACACTGCGGTCGTTTTCATAGGCGTCGCAGGCATTTACGTCACCATAAAGGACGCGCCATAAATCCCCTTTCCCCGCTGAGCAAGCAGGTGCTATATGCTGCCGACAAAACAAACCACTTTTTTGCGCCCATATTACGACCCAGCTAGCTTGATCTGCGTATGTGTATGCATCTAGATGTTTTACCATGCGACACCTCAACTCCGCCGCAAGAAAAACCGGTACACAGTCCCAGAAATAACTCTTCGAATTCCACGGCAGGTGAACTCTTAACCTCCACATCCTGGCTTACAAGTTCACAGCTACTGAATAACAGATTTTATTTTTTTAACGACACACACCTCTTCCTCAGACCAATAACGCACAACGACTTTTTGTTGGGCTTGGTCGAAAAATGGAAGGTGAAGAATTTCTGCAGGTAAACAGTCGATCGTAGTGCTAACACACACACTCAAGACACTACGCACTGACATACATATCAGGAGCTAATAAAAGCATAAACGTCCGTAGGACCACAGCTTCCTTTATGTAATAAGACTAACGCTCGATTTCAAGTAGCATGCGAGCACGTCAAAATCTGCCGTGAGGCGCGCTGAAAGCGCCCATATCATAGCATTGATTAGTGTTAGCGGGACTCACAAGAACGTGGTAATCTTCTCATTATTAGCGTTCCCGATGTAGCAGCATTAAACGAGCATTATTTTACGGTAACGGTGACAATCCTTGAAGTCTTCGGACGATTTATTGCTACGTCAAACGATCGTTTAATACAATTTTAATGAGAATAGAAAATGCCGTAGCACAATATACAGTACAACACCCATGAACCCTGGTTCTTCCTTCTGTTTGAAATTCATGAAATTAAATCACTAGAGTCTTTCTTTTGACGTCGATTGGACAAAGAGGGTACGTAGCATGAAGCCATTGTTGTTAAACTTTAATAATTGAATATCAATGCAATGTATTAAGTTTAAAATCGGCGCATCACGAGTACCGTAAACAGTTCAGTCCGCATGCTAGAGCAGTTTTTTTTTTTTGGCATGCTCGCAGCGCGACTAGTGACAGAATCGGCGGTGAAGTAGGTGACGCTTCGAAACTCTATTGTCAAGCCGTATTACATATAAGGAAACCTTGCTAGGACGAGGGAGTGTCCATGTTGTACCTATAGTTTCGTATTTCGTCCCTTGTTATAGGTTGTCTGGGGAAGAAGCAGAGGGTTTCGTTTCCCGGATCCACACCAGCTGATTCAACAAAAGGCAGAACGTTATTTTATCAAAGCAGTTCTAAAAGGCGTCAGGTTTCCGTCACGCGCGTAAAGGGCACTGAGCCAAGAGGCGAAACACGCGATTTCTATCCCAGGCGGCTTTGGATTCATGAAGCCATCTGCTTCAGCGCTTCACTCTTGTGGAATGCTGTTGCACGCGGAGATGCCAGATTCCTGGAATAATCGTAGTACGAGTGGTATTATTGGCACCTATCCAATTGGTTAAAGTCTGTACAACGTATTTTTTACGTGGGTTTCCCCAGAAAACATTTACGACCAGTCTTTCCACATTTGGCCACATGGGGTCGCTACCCAAAACGAGAGATGGAACGGTGAACTCCCGTTTCACCAAATCCCATTTCGCCAACAAAAAAGCTGATTGACAGTTTTGCCCTCAAGGGCCAGCCCCGTTTCGCCAAATCCCATTTCGCCAAAACGAATTTAACAAAATTTTACGTACACGAAATTTAATACCTTATTTCTATGTAATGGGGCTTTAAAAGGCAGATATTTAACAGAGACAAGCAGTGCTAGAATTAGCGTTTCAGACCAGTTAATTTATTAGCGTTTTGAAAACTGGCAATATAGACGGAAAAACGTGCGTTTTAAATATAATTGTTTAGAATGCTTGGACGTCACTACGTTAATGCCAAGGTTCTCTTTTAAGAATACTTAGTTATACACGTGATGGTTAACCTTTTCGAAACGGGAATACCCGTTTTGCAGAATCCCGTTCCTCAGAATCAAAATATCCTTCAAAAATTTAACATTGCAGAAGTTAAAGAGGCAATTCTTAGTAATTTTTTATTAGTTGTGGTTTCTGATGTTATGTGTTTAGCCGCAGCGAGCGCGGTAGCGCGAGCGAGGTATGTAATTTGAAACAA
This sequence comes from Lithobius niger, assembly GCA_023313725.1. NCBI lineage: Eukaryota > Metazoa > Arthropoda > Chilopoda > Lithobiomorpha > Lithobiidae > Lithobius > Lithobius niger. The sequence continues at coordinate 39,089 of JAHWFP010091449.1, read as the reverse complement.
ATTATTTTTCAAAATGGGATTCTGCAAAACGGGTGTTTGTCTATAAATGTTTGACCATTATCATGTTATAAATGTTCGTGTTAAAATATTTCGTGTGCTTAAAATTTCGTGAACGATATTTGGCTAAATGGGATTTGGCGAAACGGGACTGGCCCCTGAGGCAAAAGCTATTAATCCGCTTTCTTTTTGGCGAAACGGGAATTGGCGAAACGGGACGTAACCGATGGAACATGCTGGGCTCCCTCGGCAAAATCGTAAATTTTTTTTAAAATTATATGACAAAATGGATCCAAATTTTATGACAATTTTATGACTTATTGACAGCACCCATTACCATAACGATAAGCAGGGATCGTACGCTAGAGTGGTAACAATTTTCAAGGCCTTTTCAAGGCTTTACACAGCTAACTTACGGCAAGTTTCAAGGCTCTTTATACATTGGTCCCTGAGAATTACCTTTTAAATTCGAAGATTTTTTCTAAATGTCAGTGTTGGTATCGTTGTGTTCTTAATTTATTGCGAATATTTACTGCAAATTTTGTTTCTTAAAAGGGAGATTCTTTTTTGTCCTATTACAGTCATAGTATTTATCGATAGTTCGATTCAGCAAAAAAGACAATTTTTAATGATTTAACTTCATACCTAAATAAAAACTACTACTACATTATTAAATGCAAATCATCAAACATAGTGTAGAACCACAAAATTCTAGACCGTTTCAAGGCTCTGACAACAAAAATTCCAATTGCCAAGGTTTTTCAAGCCTTGAATTTTCGCATTTCAAATTTAAGGCTTTTCAAGGAACTCAAGGCTATGTACGAACCCTGGATAAGACTTTTTAACTCGGAATAAACTGCACTGATACAATCACTGTCATCAGTTCAGCCTCAGGACTCTTTTACTGTAAGTAAACATTCTGTGTACTTTGCGGCCAGCAATTCGGTTGAAGGATGCGCTGGTACACGAAGGACGTAGAGGTTTGGGCTAGGGGGACCAGTGACCGGAGACTTAGAGGGTTGTATACAGTGATGTGTACAGTCATTGCATCGTGTCAAAACTTACGAGTTACTTTGTGAGATACGTGAAGAAACGGTTCAAAGATGCCCACTGACTAGCACATATCTCACATGAACCATAAGAATCAATGTTCGTAAATTAGGACTAAAATTTTAAAACTGCTTGATTTATATGGTCTTGTGAGGTTTCAAGGTTCAGACAATTTTTTTATTCTCAATTTTTTTGACATTTCCAGTTTTTCCAGGTGCTTCCAATGGCAATTTCCAGGTGTTTACAACACGTTTAGATATGGAAACGGGCAGTATATCTAATGTTTTTCTTAATATTTACACGAAAATAATCCAAAGTCTGAGAAAATGGCTATTTAGAGACTTTTCAGAGGGGACTAAACGCATTTTTATCATAAATATTGGCACTAGCCTAAGATTTAGTTTATTGAAGCCATGGCTAAAATACATGAACATATTAAACACAAATTAAAATATTTGCTACTATCCTCGGATTTTGTTTCTGATCTGCTAATTGAATGGAACTTACAGATCAGACACAAATGCATTTTCTCCTGTCTTTTTCCATGATTTTTAAAAAATTTCTTGTTTTCCCTGAAATTTCCCTGAGATTTTGGCTCTATTTTCATTTACCCTGAGATTTCCAAGTTCTCCAGGTTTTGTCTGAACCCTGGATTTGTTCCCAGTCATGGACATCTTGGAAACGTTTCTCCCCTTCTCTTACAAAACTCGCAAACGAGAACATGCGAAGGACCTGTTGAAGGGGGAAGAAGCGTATGCTGTTGTCAATCATCGTAACAACACGAAGCAACTATTATGGACGTTAGCAAAACTCAAATCATTTATCATGAAAAACTTGAAAAAATTAGGTTGCATTTGAATCGATTTGAATCAATTACTGATAATCAAAAAAGGGTTATGAACACCGTCAAAAAATTTCCATCAATGCACTATTGGGTTAACCTGTTTAATAATTTAAGTGTAAATATTTTATGAATTCTGGGTATGACGTCATTCCAAAATGGCCGTGATGTTGTTGTTGGCTGCTCTTCGTTTTAATATTGTGTTCTTTTATTGTAAGTATTTGCTGTTCAGGCTTTTTTAATGTTTTGCATCACACTCATCTTTGTCTGCATTAAGTTTTAGGTGAACAAGATCCGTAAATTAGGACCGAAAATTAAAAACTGCTTGATTTAATATGTTCTTGTGAATTTTTGCCAGGCAGTGGTCATCTTGGAACCGTTGTATCGTGTCATCGGAGGGTTCAAAGGCTTCAAAGGGTTTTAGCGAGCGTTAATCGCTTTTGCCCAACAAAGCCTTAAGGTAGCTAACAAAAGCATTCCTCAACAATGCTTGGAATTAAGCCGACATTCTTTCAAAACTGGACGAACACGAGCCTAGTCGAAGTTTGGCGAATGAAACCAGATAAGAAAGCATGTTCGGTAAATACCTGCCATTCAATTTTCGATGGCAATTAAAAGCATTCTTGTTTTTTACAACAATTTTGTCCGAAATTAGCCCATCACTAGGCTGGCGGACCAAGGTCCAACTTTCGCCAACTCCGAAGTTCATCTTGTCAGTTCCCTTTTTTTTCCCCGGGAAGAAAGGCGAAATTGCTTTTCACAAAGTCACGAGAAACGCAATTAAAATGGCCGTTAATTACACGTCGGTCAGAAGTAGTGGGCACCGCAAAGCCCTCTGGGGGGCTAACTCATCTAAGAAATTAGCAAGGATTTGGTGTGCAAATCACTCTTTTTACATGCAAACGGTTTTGTTTGTTTAAGGCCTAACTCGATTTTCAACAAACTTAGAGGCGTAGCCTACAACGAAAAGAAAATTAAAGCGAACTTTATGAAGTGTGGGCTATAATTCATCATCCAAGCTTTTGATGCATGTTTGAATAATCAGTTACACAATTTATACATGACAGGAGGGGACCGTTTGTTGGTGGCTTGTGTTAGCTGTTCTACATCAGGACTCCTCAAACTACAGATCCAGGGGCAGGATCAGAGATGGAAGTGACCCATGGGTTGGAGGGTCAGTGGGTTAAATCGGTCACATTTCTATCGTGGGTTAAGTGGTCATGGGTCAACGCCGTTCACCTACCCAATGAATAAGCCATACATTGTTAAAGGTAAGAACTGAACTTCCACAGTTTATTTATAACATTTATAATTACTTCATGGCGCATTATAGCACACACGATTTATTGTTTTTTTTTTTTTTAGGTTTAAATTAATGAACTGTATAGCATATTTTTTGCTGCAAGTTATTGTGTTTAGTAGTGAATGCTTCTTTAAAAATTGGACTGTTTGAAATATCATTGCATGCATTTGCATACTCTATTATTTTTTCATAGCGTGGAATGGGTCACGGACGATGGGTCACATTTCGTTCTTTAACGGGTGGGCAAGTGGATCGAGGGTCAGGGATCGAATGGGTCATGGGTCAGAAAAAGTGACCCACTTCCATCTCTGCCGGATGCGGCCCGAAAAGCACTTTTCGGCTAGGGCTTTACTTTCCACCTCATAATTTTAATAAAATATCATGAATTGGAAGGGATATTGGGCATCGGTTAACACTGAGTCCATATTTAAAAATAGGTAGGCCAGAAAATGACGCAGTCGAAAACATAAAAAAAAAACACAGATACATCTGTCTTACTCAGAGGGAAATCGCGGAAACCACATCGGATGGCGAAGAATTCCAGACCGGAACAACTCGATTGGAAAAGAAATCTTTGTAATTCTCTTCATGGAAATTTCCGATACTTAATTTAAAAAGGATGTCCGCGTGTGTTAAGTTAGTGTTACGGAGAATTTTCCAGCGTCGATTTCTACCAGTTTATATAACGTGGAGTAAGTAAGAGAAAGGTCAGCCTTAAGGCGTCTTAATTCGAGAGACGCCAGCATAAGTATTTTAAGATGGTCAATGTAGGACAAGTTAAAAAGCCAAACAATTAATGACCTTTATAAAACTTCCCAGTACTGATTCCACACGTTGGCGAACCTTAATCCTTAACCTTAACCTTAATCCTTAACCAAGTAGGGAGACCAGCCAGGACTGGAATATTCTAGGAGAGGGCGAACAAACACTTTAAGTGCCCAAGAAAAACTTTCCGGGTTTTCGAAATAAAACATCATTTAATTTGGAGGCACGATTTATTGCATTTGAGACGATGTTGTAACAATTTGTAGAAACATTCAAATCACTAGTGAACAAAAAGCACCAAGATCCTTGAAAAGTTCAACACAATCCAAAATGGCTTGTATGGTTGATGAAGATTATTTTATAAAATAGAGAAACGTTTTTTATTGTTTATTTGCTACTGCGAAATATTTTTAACATGTGGTCCACCACATGTTTAAAAAGAGAGATGCCGTCAGCATATTTCGGCTTATCCACCTTACTTATGGATAATAAGTTGCTGAGATAAAGAAGGAACAGAATGGGACCAAGAACGGATATTTGAGGGATACCAGAAGTCACAGCAGTGCAGGTGAGAAACTTCCGCCCACGGAAACAGCCTGATTTCGTTCATATGAAACGAAGAAACATAACGGAGCCAATATGAAACACAATGGAGCCAATAAAAGTTAAGTCAAGGCGTAATGCCTGTAATGCCCAGGAGACGATTTACGAAAATAAATTATCAAATTGAGCCTTCCATGCATTGACACAAGATGCACTGACGATATGAAATGGTAAGGCGTTCCATCCGGACACAACTCTTTGCAAAAAAAACTCCGTTCTTCGAGTTTGAATTTACAGATCCATGATAAAGTTTAAGATTATACCCCTGGGTGGCAAGAGAAAGCAAAGGAGTGAAGAATTGTTAGGATTGAGACCCTCACAACCATTTAGAATTTTGTACACCAAAAACAGATCGCCTCTGTCAAAAAGAGCAACAAGGGATGGTAGCCCGAGGAGTTTGAGTCTTTCACGGTAAGATAAAGCGAAGATATGAAACGAAGAATCAAAATAGAGCCAATCTAAGAAACACAATGGAGGCAACAATGTTGGCATCATTGTGTTTCTTCGTTTCATACTAATATTTACAACTAATATGCATTTCTTTATAACTACAGCAGTTTGGTAGTCTTTCATATAACCATGCCTGGAAGGAAATTGGGCAAGATCCGATTCTCATGCCAAGCAGATCATATTCTTCCGGCAGCTAGACTGAGGTTTGCCACTACAAGCCACCACGACCATTGTCGCTACTTTTCTTATAGATCTGTTGAGAGTTTAATTGCGGATTTCAAACATTGAAATTATGCCATTCCAGCGAAGTTCCTCTCATGACGTCATTTCTGAAATCTACCAAGCCCACGGTCTAAGGGGTACCAAACAATGATAGCCCCCCCCCCCCTCCCCAGAGTACACTAAGCATGATAGGGAAAAAAATGAAAGTACCGATACGTAGCCCATTTGATTGCGGGTTTAAAATCGCAAGCTCAATATTCAGTGTTCACTCCATTGGCGTCACGAACGGCTTGAAGACGAGCAGAGTAGGAAGGCAAATGTGACTCAAAAAGATCCGTGTTGAACTCCATTATCTGAATTTGTGTGAAAATCGTGGATCCATTTTGAAGGACTATGTTGAAAAAAGGATGTTTTCTGAACCTCTACCAACTCGATTTAGTCGTACTAAGATGGAGAAGCACATCGATGCTGTGCTTCGGGAAATGGGAGTTAAAGCAACATACCGCCTGCCTTATAACCTTCCGCCTGCCTCACAACACCCACGCGACGATCACATCCGCGTATTTGCCACGGCTAAGGCCAACTGAGACGGCAGCTTCGTTCCTCGCAGGGAAAAACGTAGCTACTGTCTCAATTGGCATTGCGCCTAATAGTCCAGCCACCGTGAACCCATTGATTGTGTCGTCAAAAACTGGAATGATGCTTGTATTTTAAAATCACAATTTATAATTTTCTAGAATAGTGTCTTATAATTTTGCTTCGGCGATCTATTGGAATAATTAATTTTAATTTTTACTGCATTAGCCTTCTAGATTTTTGATCTCATAGTAAGTACTAGCAAACGATTAAAATTAATACTGCGCACACACAGATAAAACTTCCAAGGTCATTGTAGGCGCGCGTTGCATCATTTATGTTCGGGACGAACGTAAATAAAGTTAGTGATATTCAACAGAAAATATCCTAGACGCCACATTTTAAAACGGATTTTTAGCAAGGGAAAGACTAACTGTAAGTAAATAGACCTTTGGGGCCATACTTGATGTGGTGGATTGAGAAAAATGGCGCTGGGAGGTATATCCCTTTAACGCAGATGTGGAGTGCGCTGCAGTGCAGCATCGTCCAGGGGAAGCCGTCGCGTGTTTTGTTTTTTAATAGCTCCGCTCACAGGGTGCGCATAGACTTGTGGTTGGGCTTAAAATGCGCGTGGGGCCGAGCCCTACCCTGACACCAAGTTTCATGATGTCGACACTGCTGGTTTTGGAGTTATTACCAAATAACCGCACCGCCGTAACCAACACGGATTTTTTTTTAGTCACTTTTGCCTTCCCAACCTGCTCGTCTTCAAGCCGTTCATGACGACAATGGAGTGAATACTGAATATTGAGCTTGTGAGTAATTTAAACCCACAATAAAAATGGGCTACCTACTGGTACTTTCATTTTTTTCCTATCATGCTTAGTTTACTCTGGGGAAGGGGGGGGGCTATGATTGTTTGATACCCTATACATGACGTCATATAGTAATGACCCATTGTCACTTCAAAATTAATACTCATTGTTAGTTGAGATGATGCTATATGATCAATTATTGTAACAACATAAGGCATACAAATTGCCTGTAATTAATGTATGACATCAGTTGTAATGGCTCGAGCTCGCTTGGTCTTCTGCCCGGTGCTCCCAACAATTAAGTATGAATGGAAATAGAATTTATCCGTTACGATCCTCCCATCGATCCACGTTCAAAGGTAATTTCGGCTTTAGTGATTAGAAATATTTCCCTTTTTGCCCCAATTCCCCCAACTTAAATTCAACCAGAATCAAACCTGTTGCCAGTGTGTCACTGCAACCCTGTAACTGCCAAATTGGCTATTCAAACCAAATAATAGCCTGAAACCCATCAGAAGTTTATCTGACCCCGAGTAAGCCTTTCATTTATGGCATTCCATTTAAGGCCCTATAAGCCAAGGCAACAGTTGCGCCCATTCGTCAGTCGAGCCACAGCTGATTATCGCTCCAACTTATAATTAAAACATTACTAGAACGGACCACGATTATTCGCCTTATTCCACCTGCTTGGTTTTAATTTGGAGTTCCAGTAGCTCCCCTTCCCCCTCGCGCTATTTTGCTTAGTAAACCCTTAACTGTGGTGTTGGTGTAGAGGAGACGTCGCATGTGTCAATAATCGCCACCGATTTACAAGCAACAAAAATCGGCACCGATTGCTGAAATAGATTTCTCTTGCAGCGTATCAGAAACACGTAGGCAGATTGCGTGGTGTTTCGTTCCGTAAAGCATCAATTTAAAAAGTGAGAAAACAAGCCCCGCCTTTTCATTTCGGCCTTAGCGTAATTTATGGCCGCCATCTGCACGTGCTTTATTGCACGACATCCTCATAATAATTCATTTACTAGCTGTGCAAAAATGTAGTCATGCCTCAGGGCGGGTTATAAGTTTAACATTGTCCTAATAGTTCTTCTGCTTTCGTACACTAAGTTACAACACAACTTTCATTACAAATTCTCAGAAGACTCTTAACACAATCAGAATTTCTAATCTTTAAGGCAGATTTTTCGTAAAAACGGAGCTCACTTCTCAAATCGCCAAGTTACTGATTACCATGCTAGGAAAGAATCCTGTTTATGCGTGTATATATAGGTATATGCAACCTAAAGTTGAGAAGAAAAAATTTCACAAAAGCATTACTATCTGGGCAGTAAGTTTCATAATTATTCTTTGCCCATTGAACTTGATGTCATCGTCTAAGAAACATTTGTTAAGAGGTAGAACAGCACTATCGAGCAGTGACACGACGTAGTATTATTGTATATAACTCTATACTGGAGCCTTAATGGGTTAGCTGCAAGGGGCACTGCAGAGAGAAACAGAAGGGTGTCATACTGAAGCCGATGCTGTGAAGAGTGATTTCTTAGACCTAAAACGCGCGATTTTTGTTGTCGGAGAAAACAACGTTATTTTAAGCCTAAGAAATCCGCTCTTCCGTTGTCTTTCCCTCCATTTTTATGTATTGCACCTTGTAGTTATGCCCTACAAAACCCATACTGGTGCCAATCTGGTGCCAATATGGCGACAAATGTCACTGCTCTATAGGTACTTGCGCTAAATAAAAAGCCAAGAAGAGCGCGCGATATAAAATAAGCACTACGTTTCGAGGGTAACTTCACTTCGTCATCAGACACACAAAATTCACAACAGCTTCGTCAGACACATAAAAATACACAAGTCATGACAGCCTCAGCAATGGGCGACTTTATTAAAATAAAATAAAAATTATTTTGATGAAGTCACCCATTGCTGAGGCTGTCATGATTTGTGTATTTTGATGTATTTGACGAAGCTGTTGTGAATTTTATGCGTCTGATGACGAGGTGAAGTTAACCTTGAAACGTAGTGCTTATGTTCGCGCACTTCTTGGATTTTAATTTAGCATAAACGTTTGTTGCAGTAGTTACTTGACCTGAACCGAACTACTTAGCAAGTATGTACAATATCGTGAGTTAACTTTATTTAAATTTAAATTTAAATTTTTGGTTTCATATCGAAAAACTTTTGCATCCCCGTTTCTTTCGGCAAATTATAATAAAGTGCTATCCTGTTTTCTTTGGATTATTCATGCATATTTTCTCTCTTATCTTTATAATTTTATCTGAATTCTTTTTATAAATAGACAGGGTGATGCAAAAGTCTGGAGAAGCCTACTACCATTCCAAATCTACTAAAAAAAAAGCGCGAACTTTGCGAGCTAGATGGCGAGTTTGTTAGTTTACTTGCGAGTTTACGAGTTTGCTTGCGAGTTTGCGAGTCTGTGAGTTTAATATGTCTGAAACTTTCATTCTGTGTTTTGTTTTGGCATTTACGACGTGTAGCTCAAAATTTTACATCGTGTTGACCTTGATGGACCATTCCAAGGTCATTTAAACTAGCATCACTACGTGTCCCCCGACCTATAGTTTATCCAAACTATGGGTCGGCGGACACGAAGTGATGCTAGTTTAAATGACCTTGGAATGGTCCATCAAGGTCAACACGGTGTAAAATTTTGAGCTACACGTCGTAAATGCCAAAACAAAACATAGAATGAAAGTTTCAGACATATTAAACTCGCAGACTCGCAAACTCGTAAACTCGCAAGTAAACTAGCAAACTCGCCAACTAGCAAACTCGCAAACTAGAAAGCAAACTCGCAAACTAGAAAACTCTAGCTTAACTGCATGTCTTCAGACGTCCAGCAGAGATGGCGCCGTCCGCCGTCCAAACAAAAGTATCGCAGCAGTACCGGATAGAGAGAACGGTTTTCTTTCTTAACCAGAAACGTTTGGCGCGTTTTTCACAAAATAGGTAAGTGGTTTTCTGAAGTATGCATACCGTCAGTTATATATTTTTTTTTTGGGGGGGGGGAGGGGGGGGGAAGAGGGAGTGAAAATGTTTCTTTGAGTGGACAGTGGCAAAACAGATTAATGGCTTCAGGCAATGTTTTATTTACAGCAAAGGGAATCATAAAGTTGATTCGTTTTATTATCAGTCGTGTCATGTATGCATTGGTGTAGGGGAAGTATTCGTCCAAATGAGTGTTGCTTTTTAACCTTTCCAATTCCCCCCCCCCCTCCCATGTATAACTGAACGCATATACAATTCGTTTAGGCGGGGTGAGGATGCGGAAAGGGATAGGCGGTCATTATGACAATTCATTCAAACGCAGTGAATAGGGCAAGCGTGTTCATTCTTTTCACGGCAGCAATGAAAAGGGGGAACTTAGTTCATTTATTACACGGTAGCACGGGGGAAAAAGGAGAGCGGTATGCAATGTGAAGGGTAATGTCGATTACGTAGTGACAACCAGTAACAAAAGAAATGTTACGACATGTATTGTTGACGGAAAACAATGAGCTATCTATCACATGGAAGCGACTGTTTGTATATTTTAGGGAGCCAAACCTTAAGCCTGGTTATCTGTCCCACTACAAAAAGAACAATATCAAAACACAACCAAAAAAAAATCTACAAGATAAGCTCTCAAAGCTTCTTTTCGTGAAGAGAAGGACTCCGGTTTCGAAGTTGTTTTTATCTTTACAAGAAGACAAGCTTCAATATACGATCCAATTAAGTGGAGCCGCAATAAATTTTTTTCGTCTGAATTTCAGTTTCGCTTTTCTGACAGCAATTAGATAAGCGAGTCCGGGTACATCAACAACTCCAATAGCCTATAGTTGAATTCAGCTTTAGCTATCTTTGGAAACACTTGTCGAGAACGTGAAAGGCAAGATAACAAGAAATAAAACAAATTAAGTGGACCAAAAAACGACAAAAAAAGTCCGCCACAAACTTGGCTCTTCGGCTCCACGAAATTAACAAGTCGGGCTGACTGTCAGCAATTGGCTAGTTGTTGATAAGCTATTCCCCTCACACGTGTTGTTCCCTGGCCCTGGAGGCCATCATGGCATTGAGTGCCATGTTTGTGCATGCAAATCAACATAAATGCACGATTTTATTCAAATGGGTTTAGCAGAGCGCGTTAAGAAGCAACCGAGCGAGAAAAACACCACTCACATTGCCCCCTACTCCCCCCTTCCATCTTGACCAGCCAACAAGTCACAAACACAACTGACCTGCCTCGTGCTGACAGAAAAGTGCTACTGGCCAAATGACGCCGTACTGTTCGGACGCGGGAACGGGCGACTTTCCGGTACAAGATTGTGCTCCTAATGAGGCGAATGACGATTTCCGAAAAACGTTTCTACGAATTTAGTTAGCACGTGTTTTCAGTGATTCATTTTGTATACGGTGTAGGCTTTTTAAGATTCGGGGATTTCTTGAACAAAACGCTTTAATCTTCGAGTGGGTGACTGGGCTGAGCCCAAAGGTATTTTTTTCACGCAAAAAAATCGTTAAAACTAACAATAATTCAATGATTTTTTTTAATGTGTGCCATTTAATCAATGCCAAAGGTTTTCTGACAAAATCAGCGAAATAAGAAAATTTTTAATATTTTTTTTTTCACCGATTAATCAATTTGATGTGTGATTTGACCCCAGGGAGCCGTTAATGTACAATACATTAATCATGAACGGATATCCATTCACGATTTAATGTACGTATGCACATGAACATTTAATACATACACAACTATACGTATTATGCAAGTTATAGATTATGAGCATATTACGTAAAAATACATCAATGTATGACTTGAAGCTCGTTTTACGTACGGATGGTGTTGGATGGATCGTTTGAAAAATGTGTATGTCCATGCGGCATAAAATTAAGTTTTTTGAAAACCTTTCGGTCGGGTTATGCTTAGTGAACACTTCTGACGTCAGTTTCACTTAAGACTAAAACAAACGATGATTTTTGTTCGCTGCACTCACTCAATCAGCGCATCCCGTGATTCTTATGAGTGAGCCGGTAATTCCCTGGTTAACTGCCATGATAGGTGCCTAAATAACAGCAGTAACAGTGCATCGTAACAGTGCTTAGCGCGAGGCTTGACGCATCCACGATACTGGCCGTGTTATGTTGCAACTCAAAAAACGGGTTTACCATTGAGCCTGGCGAGTGATCAAATGTTAAGCGTGTCTTTATATTGAATGAGTGATATGATTCCTGCCTCCTGTTTCTGTTGTTCTTGAATTTTGGCATTACTGTTAATTTATTGCTTAATACATAGCTACACGAATATATATAAGAAACTAACGAATGAACAGATTTTTCCATGACTTTATGCCCCCTCAGTGTAGGGATAAATCTGAGTTATGCTAAGTCTTCTGTCAGTTAACTCTGGACGACCATCGATAATGCATTACTTCACAAAGCGCATTACTATTCCGATCTGTTTCTCAGTTTGTCTTCCATGCAAAATCCAAAAGAGGATTTATTTTAGTGCATGTTCAATATTAATCGTATTATGAAATTCATCGTATTGTGACCATGAGCTCACCATGCCAACGACAACGTATAGCATGGCATCCTCTTAACAATGCCTTGGCATCCCAACTCCAAAACTGCAATCCATTTCCACTTAACGATATTTTGTAATTAGAAAATTATTCCTCCCCTTTCCTCCACGAACCCCATTTAAGTCAGCATGCCCCCAAAATATAATTTCCATTCATCCCCACCCCATTCGAGTTGTTTTGTAGCAGAAAAGACAGTGGCAGGCGAGTCTGAGTAACATCTAATCCCAATAAACATCATTGCCCTACTACTATTTGCAATTCTCCCGTAACCCAGCACTTGACGCTGCATCAGCTCGTTCTTGGGATGGCAGCCCCCCCCCCCCCGGCTTCCATTATTTACACAACTGTATCTGTCCAAAAATAAATTCCAACAAGTTTTTGCCGTTTGAAGTCGCGGCACTGTTTCTCAACTTAAAAGATGCCTGCCTATTCACCAATCCTGACAGGTTGCAGCATCTAACCCCATCTACTATTATTTAGTTCTGTGTAGTACTTGATTTCAAAAAGCGATTGAATGTGCAAAGAAATGTCTTTTTACGCAACAAACAAGCCGCGTGTCTCCTTAATTGCCGCGTGTCTCCTTAAGCCGCGTGTCTTACTTGTCCCTCACGTTTGGCGATGCCATCGGGGACCATTGTGTCCCTGGTAGGTCTAACCTTGGTGGTAAGGCATCCATGACCCCCAACCCAATACCATCTACCCTTCCTATGCAGTCGAGCCATCATCATCGTTTTACACTTTTATACTCTTAGACTTTTGCAATTTAAAAATTTTTAGTTTTTAACATCGGATGGCAGTTAGTGATCACCAGGTCAACGCCAATCCGGTTGCGTTTGCAACGAACCTACATTACTATTATTATTATTGAGTGTAAAGTTCGCGCGTCCACGTAGGCTACACCAGGGATGAAGCGGTCAAGCTTAACGATATCACTGTCACTAGATGGCGCCCATCTAGCGATTAGAAACTGCGTTTCAAAACGGTCATTCTTTATATAAAAAAAATTTTTAAAAGCGCCCGTTGTTACGTTAGGCTTAACTTTACCGCTTGCTTTCTGGTGCAGGTACACGTACCAACTCAATAAATAATGAGGCACGTGGCTTGTTTGATTCATACACAGAAATGTGTTCCTTCGCTTGTTGAAAGTAAGGGCTAGGCAGAACCAGACAGCGGTAAATCGCTATAGATGCTGCAGGCTGTCATTCGGTCGCGTTCCCCCTTTAATCCCACCCCTTAACACCACAGACGTTACATTAACTCATTCAGCCATCGGGGGAAAAACCTTGGCGTTTATTCGTCTGACTTCAATCCACGAAAACTTGACGGTAATCCTCAACTAGATTTGTTGTGGGAAGGCCCGGTGTGCCTGGGGACCAGTCCATCTTTCTCCTTAAAAGTTAAATATTCAACCTTAAAACAACTTTTAATTAACAGCAGGCAGACAATACGTGAAATTAATTCCCATTCGTTCCGGCTCATAGAGATTACTAAGACACTAAGAATCAGAAACGAAGACATAAAGGAGATGGAGCGAATGCATGAGAATTTTCCTGCCATGAGAAATGCGTTCTCTTGACCGTGTGCTAGATTCTTCCAATCACGACCGACTGACAGTGGTATAAGACTGCTGTGGCTTTGGTTTTATCACTGTAAGTCGATGTTCATTGGCTAAATTTAACACTAAATTAGTAAGGTAATATCCTGTTACTTTCATTGGTCGTCGCACTGTAATGCAAAACATGGCCAGAGCTATTTGAAGTTGACATCCTTCACCCCTACAACTCAAGGTCTTAATCATCTTCTTATAGTATAAACCAAAGTCTCATAGCAGAAATTAAGACAACGACCCCCGAAAAGGAAACAATGAAAACGTGAGAGTGTGTCCATTCTGGGGCTTTAAGTTGAAATTGGTACGGTGTTGCTTTGAAAAGAAGTTGAAATTTGCACATTGTTGCCTCGACTAACAATTTGTTCTGCGTAGGGCCTTAGGGCTTCGTCGGGCAGATGACCGGGTGCGGTTAACGCTCGCTAAAATCCTTTGACCCTTTTTTTTGATTTGTTCTGCGTGGTCATCGCACTTGAGTGGTTTCTGGAATCACGGCTGAAATCAAGACTTTTAAAATTAATAAACAAAAACGTTTCGTTAAAAGTTAAAAGTAAGGGTCTAAAAGTCAAAACCTACACGGACAAGCTTTGACTGTAAGGGTCTAGGTGTCAGATTTGGCCAGTAAGACGCTGCTAAGCATTAAACCCTTACTACCCGGTTTTTGAGGAACAGCTGTCCTAGATCGTCCTATAAAGACCCATGTGATGATCCAATGACAGTGGGGGTGTGGGTTTCCTACTTTGCTTTAAGTTGACATTTTTTTTTCGGTTTGGTAACATGGCAACGATTCCAAGCTAGACAACCTGCTACACCCTGCTAAGTCATTAATAAATAGACATAAATCGCTGGAAATAATATTAAGGAAAATTGGAAATGAGCCAACAGTGAAAATCATACACTAGAAATAACGTAGTTCAGTAAGCCACCTTTGTGCACTTACGTTTCATCGGAGTGCAACGGAGAGATTAAGGCGCTATGCAAGTGATCTTGGGGTGAACTGGGTAGCCGGTTCGAATCCGGGTCTTGCCACTCCGATTTAACGTAAGTGCATAAAGATGGCTTACTGAACTACGTTATTTCTAGTGTATGATTTTCGCTGTTGGGTAATTTCCAATTTTTCTTCCTAAGCCATTAACATGATCACCGGGTAGTAAGGGTCTAATGCTTAGCAGCGTCTTACTGGCCAAATCTGACACTTAGACCCTTACAGTCAAACCTTGTCCATGTTCCTTACAGGTTTTGACTTTTAGACCCTTACTTTTAACTTTTAACGATACGTTTTTTTTATTAATCCCGTGTTATTTTGAGAATTGTATTAAATAGGTGTGGTGGTGGATGAGGGGTGGGGTATGTGTGGCACCTTCATAATTAATTTGTTGTTTGTTTTGTTGCGCCGCCTTTAAGCTCGGTAAATAGCTATGGCCCTTACTAACCTGGCTGTGGCTAGTGTTAACAATAGAAACAAATCCTTTAATCTTCAGTCTATGTCTTGCAGCTGGCGTTTGCTAAATGGCATTGTTGCATAATAACAATGTTTAAAACAATGTAAAACAATGTAAAACAATCAATCTGGTCGTTTGGAGCTCCGTAGCCCCTGAACCAATTGACCAATTAGAAAAGGCCTTATGGAAAGGGCACATCTACGGATCAATACTTGTAAAATGAGCTAAGAACCAGCTTTACAGTACAAATAGTTTGACCTGTAGAGAGGACAGACGAAAGGTACATCCCCAGAACAAGACCAAGACCAAGAACAAGACCAAGACCCAAGACCAAGAACAAGAAGTTGTCTGTTTGGCCCCTCTCTGTATCTCGGACTTGGCTGGACTGAATTTCACAATTTTTGGACTGTAGACAGGCCTTGACTAGTCAAGGCTAGAGTCCACATTTGGTTTAAAAAAATTTAATTTTGACGGAGTTATAAGCTCTCAAAGTTGAAAGTTTAACACAGAGATCCTAGGTCGACCCTTACTAACACTGGCTATCGCCAGTGTTAATGCTGTATTTATTGGAAGAACTGGGCAACAGTTAGCACGGAAATGACAATTTCAAAATCTTCCATACACGTACATGATGATAAGTGTGGGTGGGGGGGGGGGGGGGGAGAGGGGGGAGCTTGGCCCCAGAACTCGAAGGCATTTTCAACATTTTATCTCCTGAAAGTGCCATTTTGTAATCCTATAAGAATTTTATTTTTCCTGTAGTTTGGTCAGTATTGTTTTACCGGACCCACTTTTTTGAAAGAGCCTAAACAAAAATCATGAAACCTTCAGAAGAATCAACAAATCCTGCATCCTCCCCCCCCCCCCCCCCCCCACACACACACACACACACAAAATAGCCTAAAAATCGACGGTTTTGATAGACTTTCTGTAGGTCCTTTTGTTTGGGCACAAATTTGGGACTTTTGAGCAATTTTCGACGCTTAGCTCCATCAATGCGGTTCTCCGCGTCAAGTTTATATATTATTTTTCCCCTCAGTCTGTCTTAGGGGAATCGCAGTGGTTCAAAAAAGCTTTTCTTCAATTGGATGTCTTCAAAACATTTCCATGTCGACATTAGTTAAAATGCACGGCGTGTGGATTCGATCACTCAGCCCTTGTGCAAACCAGAAGAAAGATTGCCGAATGCACCACATTAAGGTTACCTTCCCGCCGATTCCCCCCCCCCCCTTCTCCCTCCACCTCCACGATCCCTCCCCTTTGCACTAATTCAATGGCGTCCCGTTCGTTTGTAGCTGTTTCTATGAATAATTGAGGGTCTGCCAGCAAGACGCCGCGTTCCTCCTGTGAGACGCAAAAACAATGTGCTTCTCGGCGCGCGCTACTGTTGCATTCCTGATTACGAATTGTGCGCGCGCCAGGCTCTAATTGGTCGGGCTCGAGTGGGAACTAATTGATTTGTCAATCGTCATTAGAGCGTTCCATGCACACTGCATGTGACGGGGTTGCCCCCCCCCCCCTACTACCCCTCAATCTCTTCCCCCTCCCCCTTTTATCCCAGAGAGTGCGAAACGAACTCAATACGGGAAGAGAAGAAAAAAAGAAAGCGTTGCATTCCTCGGGATGGAGAAGACATCTTCATGAAGATTCACTACGACGATTATCGCGAAAATACGTACACCAGCCGATGGTATGGGATGCGGTGGGCCAAAATTGCCCACGCTCGTATACCTGAAGAGGTATATGTCGCCGAATTTACAGAAAAACAGTGTGACGCAAAAGTCTGAAGAAGCCTACTGTCATTCCTAACCTACTTAGAGGAGAACCATGAATATGTACATACGTATAATTAAGGGTCCGGGAACACGTAGTGACGCTAGTTTAAATGACCTTGAAATGGTCCTTCATGGTCATCATGATGCAAAATTTTGAACTACACGTCGTAGAATTATAGTGCAAATTGGAAAGTTGTAAAGAACCGTAAACCAATGGCAAAGCAGAAAACGGAATGAAAATCGGATCATTACGGCACGTTTACGCAACCACTCGCTTTTGCATTCCCGCAGCTTGAAGCTAGAAATCACCTCAAATTCCAACATGGCGGCGGTTTTATGTCTGCCGCCTCGCAACGAAAACGGCAAACAACGTGAGTTCAGAAGCGTTTGGGAAAATTGTTCCGTCATGAGGAATTCTTTATATTATTGGCACGGATTATAAGACTGCAAGTATTTACTCAAACGATGTCGGATTTAGCTAATCATAATAATTTAGCTAATAGAAATTATGAAATTACAACCACAAGCCTAATCACAGCAAAAAAAAAAAAAAAAACAGATAAAAAACCAGGAGCTTTCGCCCAGTCTTGCATGTGGTAGCAGTTGAGAATGCCTAGTAAGACTAAGCGAAAGCTCCTGGTTTTTATCTGTTTTTTTTTTTTTTTTTGCTGTGATTAGGCTTGTTTTTAATTTAATGTCACCTTCGCCATCGCGATTGAGTTATAGCTGCGAAAATACAAAGGCGAGTCGCTGCATAAACGCGCCCTTACGCTTCAGATATGTTAGTCTTAGTAGTTTCACTGTATGTCTTCAGGGTGTCCGGCGGAGAAGACCTCATACCCAAGGAAAATATCACAATAGTGTATAGTACAGGATACATAAAGGGGCATTGTTTACTATCCACAAACGTGCGCTGCGTTTTTCACAAAATTGGAGACTGGTTTCCGGAAGTACTCTGCATTCCACGGTGCTGCATTTAGGAGTTGAAAAGGCAGCCTATAAGTAAAAACAACAACAGTTAACTGTCTCCTCGATTCCCGCATGTTTATAGATCCTAAACCCCTGGCCAGACAGAAGAAAATTTCGTGCGAGGCGATGCGTTACTACGTGCCTACAAGGTCAAAATTGCTGCTGAGTGACGTTCATTGACCGAATTTGACGTCTTTGGTAAACCATCTTGCGACGCCATGAAGCGGCGAGCAGGCAGTCTGGTGAGGGCTTAAAATACTACCAATCTTACTAATTCTTTTATCATACACCACCTGGAATATATGGAATTCAGGCTTGGCGGCCCTTTTACGCTAAATCGACTGATGTTTTGTGATTCCAACAAAATGTGAACTATTTTTCGAGATTAAAAAAAAAAATTAGGACGGCACTGAGTTCGTGATTAAGTCCTATGAGACAAGATTAAAAACAATGAAGTAGATTCAATACAATTACGTCGGGGAAAGGTAAACTTGCACTGACTTATTGTCTACTACATGGTTTATTGGGTTACAACTCCTCAATTTTTTTTTTTAATTAGAAATGAGGGTCGTACTTGGAATCACTAATTGAAACTTCTTTAAAAAAAAGCCATTTGGGCTAATTGCAGAAAGTTATTTCTTAACCGAGCATCAAACGTGTGGCATGCACTACCTGGTGACGGCGTTATGGCCCCATCCATTCCGTGCTTCAGGGCAAGGGGAAATAACTGTAAATTACTATAAAATAACTACAAATAAGATAAAATGTACTGCTAATGTATCTACATAATAATTCTGGCTGACGGGCGGGAAAGAACGAAGGGTCCACAATATAAGAAAAGGCCACGGAAAGTGACCGGCAACAAAAAGAATCTAACAACCACTTTAAACTTGCGATGCACGACGCTTATCAATGCTACGTTGCGAAGTGATCGGCAACGATACGACCTCTGCAAATGAAAACAAAACCCTATGAGGCATTGTCGGCGATTTACTTTCTGCCTTTCCCCAAAAAAAAAATTGCCAAAGTCTCCGGGCTCAAGGTTTCAACTCTTTTTTCTACAAAAAAGTAATTATTTATTTCCCCATAGAAATATTCAAATGTCAGTGCTTGGAGACCGGGTGCGGAAAAGGGGTCTGGGCTGTGTCGGGCTTGGGATCGCTGATTGAGTGAGCGAAGCGACGGAAATCCGCGTTTGTTAGCCAGTATGTGCAAAAATCTGATTGGTTCGTTATCCAGTTTTGGATGAATTTACATTAGTTGGTGAATTTCCAACTAACACCATCCGTGCATACACGGGCTTCCTCTAGTTAATGTATAAGGACGCGTCTTACGCAACAAGAGCTTCTCGCTCGCCGAAAACTATTTGCTAGTCAACCGTTATTTGTTTATGATTAGTTTCCCGTTGCTACTAAATGAATGCGGTAATACATAACAAATTGTATGTATTATAAATAACAACACGGATAAAGAACAAAGTGCTACAGTAATTTTAAACATTGCTACAAGATTGTTGTCATTTCAAGGACTTTCTAAAATTTGCTATTCTCCCTCAAAGTACAGCTTCTAGCAATGAACAAACGTCGATAGAGTAAACAGCTTCTCGCAGCGAGAATTCAAAATCCAACATGGCGCCCATTTCGTGGCTATCGAATCGAAGACAAACCATCGAATGCCGCCATACAAAAAACAGTCCGTCGTTTGTACTGCAGAAAAAATTGTTTTCTTGTTGTCATAAATTGACGCTCAAATGTTGCAACCATCGTACGCCGTGTCACGAGGCACGAGGAGAAGATTTGCGTCTGCGTTGTTGCCATGGTTACTAATACGCATAGACAACTCAAAAGCAGCACACTCTGGCAAACGCGAGAAGTAGCCATCAGATTTAGTATTGTTCAAGTAAAAGCTAGTGAGCGAGAAAACTGTCGTTGCTTAAACGAGCCCTAAGACTTATTTGTATTAATATGTGGTAAGGTATAAGAGGTTCTGATAAAACCCCATATCTGCCCTTTTGTTGTTATCTGAAAAATGAACACAATTAATATTAATATTAATAGCGTACGTTTCCCAAGCTGCACTGAACGAATAGAAAGTTAATACTTCCTTCTCAAAATATTTTGAAAAATAGGGCACGGTGTTTCGGAATCGTAATGCACGGTGGTGACGTCACGCTAACACCAACCCATGCTAAAAGTGTAGCCGTTATATACGGTTAATCTGAAAACCACACACGTCACCGTGGGTTAATTTTGACAACCCACACTTTTTTGATAATCTACCACTGTTTTCGGGGTCTACACGACCCCTGCTCCACCACGTGACATATAATGATCGAATTTGGAAAACTACCGTACACAACACAAATTCAACCAGCACACCCCATTGCACCCAGCATAAACAGGCACATTTGCAACCTGCGACATTTTTCGTACTAATACGAGAAAAAAAAAACCTCGCGTACTATGCGATGCCCCCACCCATGGAGGAATGGCCCAACTCGGCAACCTTTTGTCACGACGATACGAAAAGTAGGCCACTGACCCTTGAAATACACCTAAAAACCTACGAGACTCACAAGCAAATAGTACATTTTATACTCTCATCTATTAAAGTAAACAAAAACAGTTTTACCTTATAACACAAACATCGGTAACTAAACGGAACGGAACGTCTCTTCCCGTCGCTTTGACTTCGTACATAAGAAGCTTCTCACCCAGAAGCTTCCGTTCAGAAATTTACATAAGTCGCATGTGAAAATTCTTAAATTCAAGATTCACAAATAAAATTTACAAACAAAAATCTTTAAAAAAAACTTAAATAAATACGGTAAGTTAGCTTGACGTCACACCTTAGCGCTCGGGCGATTTCGCAACCCCTCGATATTTGGACTGTCCGTTTTTCGCGGACGATCGATTATTTCAGGTCAACCGGGTCTCGTTCACGGATATCTATTACATAATTGGATTTTAACTCCGGAAAAGTGGTCTGCACTTGCACTTTTTTTAAACACTTTTTTTGTGGCCAACCCCGTACGCGTAAATCAGATACTAAATATGAAAATCGATGCTTATCTCACTACACAGCTCCATCGTTAATCCAATGTTTAGTTATTTGAACACCAACATCCAAAGCTAAATCCAAAGCATTTATTTACCATACGGTGGACCAAGTTACCTTTTCGTAAAGTTTATTCGGCGCAAAGTCAAGCGATACGTCGGGCAACGGCAGCGCATAACCGACTTTGGTACCAACAGTTTCCGTTACAACAATCGATAGACCGCGAAGGGCCCGAAAGGGAATGCCAAAGCCTCGTAAATCTACGTGCAAGGCGCACCTGTTGGCCAGGACTAGCAAGGCGCATAAAGTTGGGGAACAGAGGCGCGCGTGGGCGGGATATCGAAAGGGCCATCGCAACCGAGAAGCCTCAATCGCACGATCGCCTTTCGCACCTGCCACAACAAATCGATAAGAATCTCAGATAAGTATCGCCAGCATTCTCTCCATGTTGCGTGCCTGTAAAAGTAGACCATCACGAGCCCTCACTCACTCCAATCTCGGGTCAAATCGAACGTGCAGAGCCAAATTTGACTCGCTCAGATTGAGCTAAAGAACTTAAGTTCAATTTACGACGTTGCATTGTTTTGGAGAGCTCGCAGCTTAAAGGGCAACTTAAGCTTAAGCTTACATTTGTTTAAGACAATACCATGTCTTTTAAGTCTCGAAAATACAAAAAGAACAATAATTAAAATCCATTGATACAATAAATAAGCGGCTGCAGCGACTACCTAGTCACAACTGGTCTTCTGTACACTTCTGCCACTTTCGAATATATCAATCGCGCACTGCAACAGCGATCTCTATTATATAATCTACAAATAGTAACCATCACAATTGCCGCTTAAAATGTGTTAGCTTTTAGCTCTACTTTAGATTTTAGGTGCAATTGTCAGCTTTTAGGCCTAATTTTTATCTGCCGTTTTAATTACAAAAGTAGCAGGTAACGGAGAATTGAGTTGGACAGTAGGCCTAATCTCATATTGAAATTTAGCAGGGTTACACCAAGGCAGGCGAGAATACAACATCTAGAATTAATTCTGAGCTATTAAAGCATCTCTAGCAAACGTCTGTTTAATTGCTTTCGCATGTAACTTCACTGTTCCACCATGCCTTACCCAAACCAACTCGTTCTCATTTCCGCTCGAACGTAGTCCCGTATTCCTACACTGTCTCAATCGTCTTCATCGTTTTTCAACGTCACCACTTCACTATACTACCGATCGAGCAGATCGTGTCATACCATAACGTAACCAATATCCCCGCATGGGATCAAGTGAAACACAATTTGATAATATTTTTATGATGTTGCGTAAGTTTTTATGATGTTCCATATAGTCAAAGGCTAAATATCCTTCGCCTTACGTCTTTAAAATAGCGTAGACAAGGAGGAGGTCTGATCTTCAAGGTGTAAGGTTTTGAATGGGTTACTGCCGAAAACGTCCGAACTCTTTCTTTGAATTAGCAAACAGCGATCACCATACAAGAGGGTCACACGGAAACTTACTTTTTATTTCTCATTACGATGCCGTTCAGAGACGTCAGGAAGGATAAAAATTGGGTGTAAACCAGAAAATTACAGACATAATTTTCCATTTAGCCAAAAATTTATGTAATTTTCCGACTGATTTGCCGACTGACCAAAAATTATGTAATTTTGTCGACTGGCCAATTTTTTTTTGGGGGGGGGGGGGGGGGACCCCCCCCCCCCCTATAAAACCGTATCTGATGCCGTTAGGAATACGTTTGCATTTCGCAACGTGTCCTTCTGGAATCGTTACCTCAAGCTGTGGTGGGGCCACCCTCCTTGAATATGGTTTCAAAAACAAGTTAGATTTACACGTGAATGATGACATTTTGTCCGATTTTGATGAATAAGATTTATATGAATTTGAGTGTTGTGCCGTCCGCAGAGTGTTTAAACTGTTTTCTACAATGTTGTAGTGTGTATCCCAATTTATTGGGTTTTTTTTGGTGTAAAATATTACTTAAATATTAGTTTTTGTTGTTATTTTTTGTTGATTTTTCATGTTACTATACTTATGGCAATAGATTAGAATGTATCGACATAATCTTGTCTGGATACAGTCGACAAATGTTATTCAAATAAATACCGAAATCCCGGAATTACAATCATTCTTCCCCGTGATTGGATGTCCTAGTCATGTACGAATTCACTTTGCGCAGGCATAAACCGGTTTCTTTTTATTTCCATGGCTCCTTTGTAATGGCCCGTTTATTTTACACGTTTTATTTAACATCCCTCTTTTAGTTTGTGGGCGAAAAGCCACGACATTTATGATCTACATTAATAAGCACACACACACAAAAAAAAAAGAATTCCGACATCAAAAACGTGGCCCTGACTTCTTGCAGCCTCAAGCGGAAACGTGGCTATCTTTTTAATTCATCCATTTCGGGCTGAAAGAAATATTTTTTTTTTTTACGTTAGTCCTTCCGCAGAATGAGATGTTGCAAAAAGGCAGCTGGCATGTTGGTGAGAACATAAATTTCCGTGTTTTGACAAGTAAAAGCTCAGCCGAATATTTTCACACATACGCCATATAGGAAGAGACATATACGGATTGATACATGACAACGCGCCTGTTGGTTACACGGTTGTAGCGCAAACAGTGAAGACAACAGGGCAAGCACGACGGCGAGAAGTAAACTGACCAATAACACTAATGACATACAATACAATGAATAAAGATTAAAAAAATAAATGTGGCATTGTATACACTCGAAGTTGCAAAGAGCATTATTTATGGGGCAATTAAAGGGACATTCCTCCCAGCGCAATTTTTCTCGATCCTCCACATCAAGTATGGCCCAAAAGTTCTAGTTACTTACCTTTAGTCAATCCCTTACTAAAAATCTGTTTTAAAAGTTGGCGTCTAGGAGATTTTCTGTTTAATATTGGGAACTATATTTACTGCATCCTGCAAGTAAATGATCCTTTGCACGCTTACAATAACCTTGACGTTTTATCTGTGTATGTGTGTGCCTGTACTAATTTGCTAATAATTACCATGAGATCAAAAATATAAAGGACTAACGCGGTAAAAATTAAAATTATTTATGCCAATACTTAGCCGAAAAAAATTATAAGACACTAGCCTAAAAAATTAAAAGTGAGATGTTAAAATACGAAAACCATCCCGGTTTGGGCCGACCCAACTTTTGCATTCATGCTGTTTCGTCTATGCCCAATGCCAACTGCAGCTACTACCTTAGTTGGTCATATATTACTACGCAGAGTTTCGCGAAACAGTGCGATGGTAGCAAGCGCATGTGGCGATCGGCACGTGGCTGTTATAAGGCAGGCGGAGTATACTTTTAAAGGATACTGGAGCCAGAAGCAGATGCGATAAAAAAGAATAAAACACTAATATTTCGATACCAAGGTGTGTACACGCGGTATCTTCATCAGAGCAAAAATAATAAAACACCTTACATTTCGGCTTACAGGCCGCTCCGAAGCTCACACAGTAGTTACGGAGGCTTTTAATAAACAGTGCTGCACAAAACCATTTCAGAGATCTCTGGTTCGAACCTGACCTCAGCAACTACTGGTATCTGGGGTGAGAGACGAGCCCTACGAGGTCTCGTGCTCATGTCGATTGTGGCATATAAGGGATCCTCGGAATATCAGCTTTGGATTACATAGCAAACGTGCCCCTCTTTCCTTCTGGTGCAATGCCTTCGGTTGAGCGTGTGTCAAACCTCCAGAGGGCCTTATTTGTGGCACACACAATCCAATAAAGAAACAAGCGGCTGCAGCGACTACCTAGTCGCAACCGGCCTTCTGTACACTTCCGCCATTTTCGAAAATGTTGAGGCGCAGACCTCTATCGCGCACTGCAACAGCGGTCTCTATTATCTACACTTTATAAGCCCTGATCCCGAAAACAGACCGACAGTCATCGTATTTTAAACAACTCAGCGCAGCTAGGCTGGCACCTCTAGTATACTCTATAATTAGTAACCATCACAATTACCGGTTAACTGCAATTTCTTAAGTAGTAGCTAACTGAGAATTGGGTTCGAGAGTAGACCTATTCATTTAAGCAACACGAAGTGGAGACTTGACGTTGCTGTGGCAACGTGATTTTAGGCCTAATTTTCAGCTTTTAGGACATTTTTTTTTTGCCTGTCGTTTTACCGTAATTTCGAAGTAGCAGTAGGGCTGTTCATCCATGCAACACGGTATCCGGGCTATTTTAAATGAAGCTAATGAGTGTCGTTAACGAAATCCTTTTGTTTTTTGCGGTTGCTTGTCTTCCTGTAGTGGTTAAATGCGACGATCAAATGTTATTATTTCATTAAGTTACGTCAAGAAATCCTATTAGCTGTAAGGAGACACCGATATTTTAATTTGCGGTGTTCTTTAACTAGTTTTTGGCCGCTGAATCTGGTGGTGAAAACCGTTTGTCTTTATCTGGTACCGTTGCGGACTTGCAAAAGGCAACGGACGTACCATGTCGCCTTCCCAGCCGTGTCTTACAGAAGACTAACGAGAACAAAAAGCACCCTCCGCTTTTCCAACCCACAACTTCGTGTATTTATTAAACCTGAACGAGAGCCGACCAGATATGGTTTTGGTTTAGAGACAGAAGATTACAAACAAAAACGTCAAGTGTGCTGTAAAAAATGGAGTTGTATGATTGGAGATACTACGAGAACTTTAAACTAGCCTTCTCGGAATATCCAGACTTTGTATGAAATCTAGACTTTTTTTGGGCCGCCTTCCGAGACAAACAGAACTTCTCATCTGTCAGCGCTGTTGTTATTAACACTCCTAGGTTCGGCATAAATTTCAGGGGCTCGAGTCGTTTGCAGCAATGAAGATGTTCTTTAACCGACCACTGGTTTCAAAGCAAACTCCTTTTGTAAGTACAAACAAGCACCATTTGCGTCCAACAGCTGGTCTTCTTTGCTGGTCACATATTTCCTTATCAAAGTCTTTAAGTTCGCTCTACTTGCACGCCGTCATTTCTACCGTCAACGGACACGAAGTGGAAGGGGTGGGGGGGGGACACGAGGCGAGGAGGGGGGGGGGACTCTTGCAGATGGCGTCATAGAGCGGCCATTATCGCGCCGACCGCAAAAGAGGAAGAGCGTCACCGTGTGGGACGCTCTCCTCTCCATTATGTAAATTTACGCTCACGTAAATGGGAAAAGCACTTAATTATATGTCATCAAAACTTCGCAAGACACAGTTCGCTTCAGCAAATGCAAAACGTCCGTTGGACCAACTCAAATTCTTAAGTTTTCCGGAGAGCTTGCTATGGCCCTCGGCATTGTGGGACATAATAAATATTGCGAGGTGCCGCTATTAATTCTGGGATTTGGGTTTTACTGCCCTTTTATACGACTGTAAAGTTTTTCGTGGAAAATTACAAAGTAAATAATTAAATTAGCCGCCCGCCGTAATGGCAGCTTTTAAAATAAGCCAATAGCAAGTAGCATCGTTTTTCTCCGAATCCCCAATTTACAGTTCGCGCAGCACGACGCGCACCACGGCCAGGCCTATCACACCCCCGCACCTTGCCCGTCTTGACCACGCTACTAACCGCATGAACACGGAGCAACTCGTTCAAATATTCAATTTACGGTGCCGACCGCCGACCCCCCCCGCCCACCCCCGCACCCACCCCACTTCCCCCCCTTTTTGAACGACATCATTTTTACGACGCGATGCAGGCATGGAAGCCTACCAACAATTTAGAACACTTACATTTGACTTAACTGACAATTCAACTATTTTCGCAAACTATACCGTAAACAATAAAGATAAGGGGGACAAAACGGATGAATTTGATGAAACTGTTGTGGTTCGTACATAAGACAAGAAACCAATTTCAAGGCCTTTTTAATGCCTTTCAAGGCAAACTTACAGTCATTCTGAACGCTCATTACACAGTCAATTAGCGAAATGACCTTCTACATTCCAGGATTTACACAACATTTACAATAGGGCGCTAATCCGTCGTAAACAAATGTTGAACAATTGTTGTAAACGTTGACTGACTCGTCTTTACTATGGTATTATAAATCCAAAAAGTCCAAGAAACGCATTTACCAAAATTGTTTAGTTGAGCCTAACGTTTTGGTAAAGAAAAAAAGGTTCTTTCGACTTTTTGTGCTAACAATTATGTATGTCCTCTTTCTCTCACCAATGGACAAAGCGGCAGGAGAAATACAGCAAATCACATGCAGCAGCAATTGCACTGATGCCCATTCTAGCACAAATTGCCTGCACAGCTCTGCACCTCTCTCGTTCCGTCTCCCGACTAATTCAAGGGAGCATTTGTCACAGAAAAAAAATGCATTCTACACACGAACTATTTGTATTTATTTATAAATATTATAACAAATTTTGTATTTACGTTAACAAAATTCAAGGCCATTTCAAGGCTTCAACAACAAAATTGTAATTTCAAGGTTTTTCAAGCCTTGAATTTTCGGTTTATAAATTTAAGAAGGCTTTTCAAGGAATTCAAGGCCGTGTTCGTGACGAACTCTGGCAAGCGGTGGGGAGGGGGGGGGGGGAGTGATGCCATGACGGCGTCGATTTATGACAATTCAACAATAATTTATATTTCAGTACAAGACGGCGGACTGATTTCTGAATGCCAGCATTCGATGGTTCGGTTTGGTAACTCCGAAATGGCTGCCATGTTCGATTTTGAATTCTCGCTGCGAGCAGCTACTTATTCTGCCATTGTTTGATCATTGCCATAAGTTTTTCTTTGTGCGAGGATAGCATATTTTGGAATTAGTGAGAAGTGACAACAAAGTTGCAGCAATGTTTAAAATTACTGTTGCACTTTGTTCTTTATCCTTGTTGTTGTTTATGATACATTCAATTCGTTGACTGCCGCGTTCATTTATTGTGTGCGCGGTGTATCTTGAGTCCTGCAAGTATTTTGTGAGCGACTAGGTCTTCCTGGATGGGGTGGCTTTAATCGATGGCCGCCATTGTTTTTGTAACCATCTTGGATATCAACAAGGCACTCTGTTACTGAAAACGTACAATCGATTATCTGTGTTCGTTCAGCGGAGAACTCAAGATAGGCCGCGGATACTATAGTAGAAACTGGAAACCAATCGTAAATGAATAACCAATGACTAGCAAATAGTGTCCGGCGAGCGAGAAGGTGTCGTTGCATAAATGCACCGCCGTTATGCGTGTATTCAGCAACAAGAAAGTCGTGTATCATAGCGTCTGATGTATCCAGAATGGCATTCCCCAGAAAAGGTCAGAATCTCTCCAAGGAATAAAATAATAGGCTAAAATCCATAAAACGGCAATTTCAACTAGACAACAAAAGATGTTCCCATTCGACGGTATGGTAATTTTTTCCTTTTTCTTTTCTTTTTTTTTTTTTTTTTCCATCTTTCCAAAATGCGAGCTCGGATTTGAATTCCCGTCTTGTCAGCCTATCTCTCTCTTCACGCAGGAATGCTATTCGGACTGGACAGGTCAATGAATATTTCATCACCACGGACGAGCCATACGTCAAGAACGGGGAGAGAGGAATGACGTATGCGATCGGCGGCCTTTCAACCACTGCCTTAGGCTTATCCTTCCTTCACTTTCCTTCCTTCCCGTCCTTTCAAATTGCAGGTTTCACCATAACCGTCCATTGTTGCAACAAAATGAAACCTGTCGAACCGCAGCACCGAATGCAAGAAGATCAACTAACAGCCATCACTTTCCATTAAACGCATCAGTTCATCTTCAGCGTGTAATTTCCTACCTATCACTGCCATAATATGATGCAAGAGTGGTCCGGAAGTGATATTCTGTCCGTTAGCTCCAAGCTCGTGCGTACAAGTCAAAGGTCGCGCGGTCATCCCCTTTCCGATGAAACCCAAGATGGAATCGGAGGGCCATCACGTGACTGTCCGGTCGGCAGCAGGCCGTTGGTGGCCGTGTGGTTGGCCATTGCTAATCCAAGTGACAAACGGCGGCCAGAAACGCCAAAGTGGGCCTTTATTCCCCATTAATTAGGCGGGAATCACATCAAAATATTGACTGTTCTCAAAGTTGGGTGGCGGGCAAATGGAAATAATAGTTGTCATTAATGGAAGGTCATAATGGATGTAAATGTTTTAATTGACGTTACCAGAGATCAATTTTCCAAGGATGCTTATTAAAGAGTGGAATGCTACGGCAGTAAAACGGATGAACGAGCGTTGCCAAGGCGACGGCCAATTCAATTTTCGCTAGCCTCCAGTCCAGCAGACTGCCTCGACGGTCGGTCGTAATGCACTTTGCCGTAATCGTCTTCAGACTTGATGTTATCGCGAGTGTTTTAAGTAGTTGATTGCCAGTTAGAACTGCAACATTTAAACAAACGAATGAAAACGCATCCAACTGCATTGCAACGATGTCCCTCCAATGTAATGGATTAAACAAGCACGACCACCCCCCCC
>JAHWFP010091448.1:45265-63266 GCA_023313725.1 Lithobius niger | reverse complement strand
TTTTTTTTTTTTTTTTTTTGGACAATGGAAGGACTCGGGTGGTTGTCTTCGAAGACTTTGAAGAAAACCTGTGTTGGATTCAGTCAGGCGTTGGGTCTTTCTTGGAGCCAGTTAGCCGAAGAGATAGGATGAATGGAGGGTACTGTCGGCTGAAGGGCTTGTTATATGAAGGATAGAATTTCCGTCTTGAGCTTCAGTCAAGTTAGGAAGATGAGGCGAAGTCTTGTGCCAACTGGAAGGTAGGGGAGGCGGGAGGCAACGTGGTTTCAATGAGTTGCGGCTCGCTCCTGTTGGTTACGTTGGCCGGAGCGGGAGCGAGGGAGATCGGGCCGACAGGGCTGTTCGTTTCTCGGCAGAAAGTAGGAGTGACTTTCGGACGATTTTAAGCTGGAAATAAGAGGCAAAGTCTTGTGCCGGCTGGAAGGCAGGAGAGGAGCTACGGCGGTCAGAAGTTGCGGCTCGGTCCTGCTGGTTGCGTTGGTTGTAGCGGAAGCAAGGGGGAATCGGGCCGAAAGAGCTGATGGTTCCTCGGCTGAAAGTAGGAGTTAGTTTCTGGTGGAATGGCGGCACTGTGCGGAGCGGGCAGGGGCCGGGCCACGGCGTTCGAGGGACTAGTGCAGGACCACATCGAGGCAGGGCGGCAGCCTAAAGATCAAATAAACTTGATGAAAGAGGGCCCACAGTTGGGACCGGCTAGAATGGTTGGCGTTCCCGCAAGCATGAAGGGAAGTCTGGCAGATCATGGATGGGAAGTGGCATAAGGCAGAGTAGCCGGTGGTCGGCTGGTATGGGCAGGCCGTCTAGGTGGCGGGCGGATGAAAGGCAGGAGACGTGAGCGGGCAAACCGTCTGTAACCTATTCGATTGGTTAGTGGATGACGAAAGACGAGAGGACAGGTGGAGAGGGGAGCTCCCAGCTGAGCGGGCTTTTATCTTGTTCGGGACGGCATCATAACAGGGAGGCGGATGAAAGATGGGGAGCGGGGAAGAGGCTTTCAGCTTAAGGGGCTTCCAACTTGGACCGGGATGGCATCTCGGCCATAAGGCGGGCGGGAAACGTCGGAGCAGGCCGAGCCGGGGGGGGGGAATGCTTGGTTGACCTCTATCACGGTGGAGGGCAGCAACACTTGGGTGAAAGACGAGTGAGTGCGGAGAGCAAGGAGTGGTGTATGGCAGATCTTCTATAAAGTGTAAAGCGGCAACACCCGAGCGAGCGGGCGTGGGGTGAAGAACGATGGTTTGGCAGGTCTCCTCTGTGGTGTAAGACGGCAACACCCGAGCGAGGCGGGTGAAAGACGAGTGAGTGCGTAGAGCGAGGAGCGGAAGCTCGGCAGACCTTCTCCATAGTGTAAAGCGCAACACCCGGGGAAGGTGGGTGAAAGACGAGTTGCTTGGAGCGAGGAACGCTGGCTAGGTAGAACCTCGTCATCGTGCGGGTGAAAGATGCATGAGTGCGTGGGGTGAAGAACGATGGTTTGGCAGATCTTCTCCACAGTGCAAAACGGCAACACCCGAGCAAGCCGGGCGAAAGACGTAAAGCAGTGAAAGACGAGTGAAAGTGTGGAGCGGGGGATGACGGCTTGACAGGTCTTCTCCGTGGTGTAAGACGGCAACACCCGAGCGAGGCGGGTGAAGGATGAGTGAGTGAGGATAAGTGAGTGCGTAGAACGAGGAGCGGTAGCTCGGCAGACCTTCTGCATTGTGTAAACGGCAACACCCGGGGAAGGCGTATGAAAGACGAGTTGCTTGGAGCGAGGAACGCTAGCTTGATAGGCCTTCATCACGGTACGGGATGAAAAAGCGTCCGTGCAAGGTGGGTGAAAGACGAAGGAGTGCGTAGAGCGAGGAATGCAGGCATGGCAGAACTTTGTCAAGGTTCAATCGGCAGCTTTCGGGTAAGGCGTGTGAAAGACGAGTTGCGTGGAGCGAAGAATGCTGGCTCGGTAGATCTTCATCATTGTGCGGGATGGAAACACCCGAGCAGGGCGGGTGAAAGACGAACGAGCGTAAGGAGTGAGGGATGCAGGCTTGGCCGACTTTCAGCATGGTGCAGAACGGCAACATCTGGGAAAAGTGTAGATGATTGAGTGCATGGGGCGAGAAGTTCAGACTGGTTGATCTTCCTTGTGAAATCGTCAGACCAAATCCAAGACGGACGAAAGACGGGAGCTTGTGAGATCTTCGACATGGTCGTGACAGCTACGGCATCAGTGAGGCGGACGAAAGATGGTGAGGGAACCGGAGGCAGGGACCGGCGGTGGGTGATCTACTCCGCACTGCTTCCACGGAAGGACTGGTGAGATATGGAGCTTCAATGTCGTGGCGGGAGAGGCGAGAGGCCTGAGCAACAACTCAAACTCGACGGCATCATCCCGGCTATGGGCAGACCGGAGACGGGCAGAAGAGTGGAGCGTGCGGTTAGCTACGGCATCAGTGAGGCGGACGAAAGACGGTGAGGGAGCCGGAGCAGGGGCCGTCGATGGATGATCCAGTTCACAACTGCTTCCACGGCTGGACTGGTGAGATGTGGAGTTCCAACGTCGTGGCGGGAGAGGCGAGAGGCTGAGCAACAAACCGGACTCGACGGCAATGTCCCGGCTATGGGCAGACCGGAGACGGGCCGAAGAGTGCAGCGTGCGGTGATGGGACGGCAGTGCCTAAGCTGCGTGTCGAAGAGTGGCACGTCTGAAGACAGGAACAGTAGAGCTGGAATCTTCCATGCTGGCGGTCATCACGGTGGAAGTTCACAGGAAAAACGGACGAAAGACGAGCAGGGCTAGAGTCATCCAGACGTCTGGTAATGAAGAAGGCAGCAACTGACGACTTGATTTTCGCTCGAGACGTGGGGCCAGCCACAGTCGAGATAGGCAGCAGGAGGTGCAACCGGCTTCCAACTTGGTTCACTCAAAACGTGGGTTCAGGCCAGGAGTGAGACGAGCAGCAGTAGACAGCAACGGGTGACTTGATTTTCACTCGAGATGTGGGGTAAGCCACGTTCGAGACAAGCAGCAAGAGGTGCAAACGGCTTCTGTCTTGGTTCACTCAAAACGTGGGTTCAAGCCACGAGTGAGAAGAGCAGCAGTGGACAGCAACAGGTGACTTGATTTCCCCTCGAGGTAGAAAACAGCAACGGCAGAGGGTATGCAGATGTCTTCCAACCCGACTTTTCACTCAAAGCGTGGGTTTAAATCCACGAATGAGACGAGCAGCAGCGTGAGACAGCAATTGTTGTCTTGAATTTCATTCGATGTGTGGGGTGAGCCACGGGTAATTATGTAAAATATATAGGGTGTTCAGATCTAAAAAATATAAAATAAAATTAATAATATTATTATAATATATAGAAATAAATTGAGATATATATATAACAAGACAAGCGGCAGGCGTGACGATGGCATCCAGCTTGGATCTTCACTCAAAACGTGGGATTTAGCCACGAGTGAGACGAGCAGCAATGGATAGGAAGTGTTGGCTTGATTTTCGTTCGAAACGTGGAGTGAGCTACGGTCGAGACAAATGGCAGCCGTGATGATGACAACCAGCTTGGTTCTTCACTCAAAAACGTGGAAATTAGCCCACGAGTAAGACAGTAGCGGTGGGCAGCAACTGTTGACTTGATCTTCAGTTGATAATGAACAAGGTGGTGAATTCAAAGCACGGTAGCAAGTTCGATCGAGGTTGAAAACAATCGATCCGAAATGGGAGTAAGGCGGGTCGCTTGCAATGCGGTACATCCGGGAAACTGATACGAGAAGCGGCCAAAAGCTGGAGCTCCGTCGAGGCGTGGTGGCGGGAAGGGCGGGCCAGTGGAGGGAGTGTTTTCCGGCTGAAAGTGAAGCTGACGGGACCCGCCGTGGTTGCGGGTGCAGCAAACCGGAACAACGATGAGCGACCGAGCAGGGTTACGTTGGCAGCTTGCATACTGACTTTGGCAGATGATAGTAGGCCGTTCGGCAACTCGGGAGTGTTTCCGTCCAAAAGTTGAAAGCCGAGGGATGTCGCGGGTGGGAGTGCAGCCAGCCGGAACGGTGACGAGCGACTGAAAAGATTGGCGTTGACAGCTTGCGTCCAGACTACGGCAGTTGCCAGCGGCAACACGGGCGAAGAGTCTTGAATCGGACGAAAGAAAACGGCAGGGATCGGACCGACGGCGGCGTGGTCGAGGGCGGAGGTCCAATGGATGCCAAAGGTGAAAGCGGTCGCCTGCGGACGAAGGAGAGACATGAGGGGGAGCAGGTGAAGCGAGGGCTTCGGATGCGGCGGCCAACATCGGATTTGGAAACCAATTTTCGTGTGAAAGCGGGGAACTATTTTCGGCGCGAGGTGGCGTGGAGACACCTCTGGAGGAAAATGAATGCCGATAGCGTGCACGCTGTCGGTTTTATAAGGGAGGACTGCCAGCATGCGCATGCGCAGCAGGGGTATGCAAGCAGGCGGCTGAACAGAAGAAGAAACCTCCAGGGGAACATCACATTCGAGGAATGTAATGCTAAATTATCAGGTTAAGATGTTTTGGCAACAAAGAAAGATTGTTATAAAATATAAATGCGGTTAAATAAACTAGCTGTTAAATGCCATAACGCAATTAAGTTAATTTAGAAGTTAAACTTTAAAGTTGAAAGACAAAATCGATCGTTGTGGAAATTTTTTCATAAGGATTGCGGCCGACAAACACAATAAAAAATATCACACTGGAAATTGTCGTCTGTACATGTATGTAAGGTTAAGTACCTTCGTAGAGGAAGCCCATCCTAATCTACAACTAAGCTAGTGTATGAGGCTTTTTACCTAAAAATAGGAGTAATACAATCAAAATACATAAATACAAGTTTACAATAACGGCAACCATGATGAAGGAGCGCTGCGGTTGTTTTTGGAGGATTTTCAAATGTAGATTTGAGGATCTTCTAGTTGGAAAGTCCGGATTTGGGCTTCCCCAAGAGGTTTGTATTAGGACAGGCTATTAAATGTTGAAAAGTTTGACCGATTTAGTCCATTATTGAGAAAACGGCGAGATTTGCCAAATCGAGGCATTTGGGTGCTCCAAGAAATAAAAATTCGCAAGTTTGGCAAAACGAGCGTTTTTCGGCGGTCCACGTTTACAGATGGAACCCCCACCCTTTTCAACTCGTCTTCCAAATGTCCACGCAGAATACGCTCCAAAATCCTGCAGATTACACTCGTGAGGCTCACCGGTCGATAATTTGAAGGTCCCTACGATTTCCACCCTTATGAATGGCAGTAACATTGGCCATCCGCCAATCACATGGAACAACCCCCTTAAGAAGTGTCGAAGTGTCAAAGCAAAAAGGTGAGTAAACGGTTTAGCAATTTCATAGGCTGCCTCCCGAAGAATGCGAGGATGAATACCATCGGGCCCTTCAGCTTTACACACATCAACACTGAGCAGCATCTTCAACACGCAGAGCTCAGAACAATATCACTTTCAAGCATTCTCTCCCTGTCCTGGTCTACGTCAATCGAATGCCAAAACTCACTCGGGAAGAAAGCTTGAAGGTCATCCTCTGGAGTAAACACAACAAAAATGTTCCTGAAGCAACTCAGTCGCTTCCGTGTCACCCTTCGTACGACTGCCACTTGTACTATTAAACTCCATAAAGGACTTAGTCTTATTCTTGACACGACTGACGTAGCTCCAATATGCTCGTGGGTTGCTCTTAAGCCTTCCAGCCAGGCCAGCTTCAAAACGTTTGGCTCTGTGCAGAGCTTTGCATGCCTTACGCCTAGCAGACCTAAATTTCTTGTAGTTCGTCCTATTAGGGTAGCGCCTGTAAAGACCCCACGTACGTCCTTTCACCTCAATCCTTTGGAGCACTTCCCCCGACAGCCAAGGTGGCTTACGCTTCCAGCTAGAATTTTAACCTTTGGGACACAGTCGTCGACAAACTCCAAGAGAGTCTCTTTAAAGCTGGACCAGAGTCTCGGATTATCGTTACCTCGGATCTCATAGGCTCCACAATATGTTGGCACCACAGAAGGTCCTGAATGACCTCGTAGAACTGAAAAGCAAAACTGTCAACTGTGTGATCCCACCTAGTGGGACAGCTAGCAGGTAGCACAAAATTTGTTTAAACGAATGCCATTTCAAAATTGTTTCAATAATTACTTTTTACTATAATATTATTGATTTGGGACAGCTAGCAGGTAGCGCGAAATTTGTTTAAACGAATGCTGTTGCAAAATTGTTTCAATAATTACTTTTTACTATAATATTTGGTTTCGAAACTAACAAATTGTAAATTTCTCAAGTTAAAACTGACACCAGTTATACACATTGTTTTAAAATAGCCTTACGAGGGATTGTTGTGTTCCTTTTCTTGTAACTTCAACAATATGTCATGCGCTCGAAGACTCAGCAAAGCTCGTTGGTTTGCATGATCATACTTGACGAGGTAATATTCAACCTGGAAAAATACAATTCATCAGATTACAACTCCATATGCTGTACAACTGTTACAACTCCTTATTGTACATAAAACTAGGCCTAAGATAAATCCCTGATCATTTGTCCAACATTTATCAAACAACACTACATCATGAATGAGTTACTTCCCAAAACATCCCATCAGCAAAGAACTGATACGTAAGATGAATTTCACTTGTGACAGAAATGTTATCCTCCTTTACTCCTTTAGCTCGTGCATTCGAAATTGAATTTATCTGATTTTGAGCAAGACGGGAATTGGCTGCAAACGGAGAATGAGTATTTCAGATCTTGCATTCTATTTTCATTACAGTTTCACTATTAAAAAAAAAACCTAGTTATTCTAGGTATTAACTTCCAAAGTTATTCTAGGTATTCTAGTATTCCAAAGTTTCTAGGTATTAACTTCCAAAGCTGCCTACAACTCCAGCAAATAAAATCAACAAAAGCCTAATTCTTTCATATCGCACTACCATACATAAAAAACATATTAGGGTTGGAAAAAATCTACGATTTTTTTTTAAATAAAAAAAATCGGATTTTTTTTATTTATCGGAATTTTTGATTTATATCAGAATTTTTTGATTTAAATTGGATTTTGCACACAAAAAATTTTGGTTTCGCACAGAATTGTAGGTATACCAAGTAAGTTATTTTGTATAAAACATTAGAACACGGAATTGAAGGGGTAAAAAATCATTAAAAAACAAAATTTAATTCAAAACCTTGATTAACCAAAGTTGGGTGACCGTTACGTTTTCATTATTTAGGCTCTTATTCTCAATAATTAGAAAAACTCACACAATACAGGAGAAGATAAGCATAAAACGACATTTTGGTTATGCCGACCAAGCCTTATGTGTGTATTTTAGGTATAATAACCATACAAAACTGGAATTTATCCATCTTGCAAAAGGCTAGTAACTATTATCTTCTGGCTCGATTACTGTATTTTCATTTAAGCGTCTCATCAGAAAAACTATGGAAGTTTTTTTTTACGGCCTGCTGCAGACATTATTTAACCCACTAGTTGTGCGCATGCTGCGCATTCCCCCCCCCCCTCCCTCCAGGTGTTTGGTATTTGGTTTTAAATTTATCAAACCGAAGACCAAACATGTGAATGGCTCCCACATACGCCCTCTCCCCCACAATAACTTTAACCCCCAATCCCCACACTCCTGCCCCCTCCCGGCTTCGCATACTTGTGCCCCCATAAACGCTTGCCCGCCTCCCCCTCCCCGAAAACATCGCCCCCGCGACATTCTCCCTTTGGTGCAGGCCCAGAAAAGTCACTGGCTTGTGTTTGACTGAAGGCTAAAAAAACCCTATCACTGATAAATCCAGCATTCAGTAAGCAAGTAATCCCATGTTTAAGTTAATCGTTTGAAACAATTCACTTCGGTACTGCGCATTGCCCGCCACACACGCTTGCCCTGGCACCCTCTCCCCCGCACCCCCCGAAAACGCCGCCCCGTGACATTTCCCCTTTGGTGCAGCCCCGGAAAAGTCGCATGCGTATGTTTCACTAAAGGCTAAAAAAAAAACCCTGAGAAATCCAACATTCAGTACGCAAGTAACCCTATGTTTAAGTTAGTCCTTTGAAACAATTCACCTCGGTACCGTGCATGGCGACATTGTTGCAAGCAACAATTGTTGCCAGCAACAATTGTTGCCGCCCACTTAAAAACAATTCAACCCCTTTCTGGAAGTGAACATTTACGAAATAAATGCGCCTTTCCATCGTATTAGGCCGCAAATTTCGAAGCCCCAATGGGGCTCGAAATTAAGAACCAATCGTCGTTTGATTTAAAGCTGTCTGGTTTAGTAGACACGGGTCTTTTTTTTTTCAGCTCAAACGCCAACAATGGCACAGTCCAAGCGACAAACTTTGTTGGCCGCTTTGGTACCACAACAATACCAAAAAACGACGAACACAAAAACGGTGCGGCAGGTCTGGTAAGTGGCACCATCTCTTCGAAGACTTTGGAAAAAGTGTTATAACCCGAACTTGTAGTCCAAGGCCGTCAATAGACGGCGACATGGCAGGTTTGGTAAGTGGCACCATCTGTTCGAAGACGTTGGAAAAGTGTCCCAACCCTAATTTGAAGGCGAATCCCGTCAACAGATGGCACTACAGGGTGGGGTACTTGATTGTACGACGGAATGGCGTGGTCGATGGCTTGGCCGCCTGCTCC
Organism: Lithobius niger; assembly: GCA_023313725.1. Taxonomy (NCBI): domain Eukaryota; kingdom Metazoa; phylum Arthropoda; class Chilopoda; order Lithobiomorpha; family Lithobiidae; genus Lithobius; species Lithobius niger. The sequence continues at coordinate 54,627 of JAHWFP010091448.1, read as the reverse complement.
GTATTATACATGTAGATTCTACTTTCTTTAGTCAACCAGACCCACAATGACTTTCCTAAGCTATCTGCACCGTTTCACTTTAGTTCCTGTTTTGGGAAATCCCCTGTGCAGTCTAAGAGACTAGGTAAACAAAAAAGAAACATCGTATTCCTTATTGTCTCTTAATGCTTGCTAAATGGTTAGGCGAATACCCCAACACAAAAAAATTTACCTATGTTAGCTTTTGCTCTTGTGCACTCCAGCAACATTGCAGTCATTTTGAGATACAGTGAAGTATTTTTCAATAAAAAATATTGAAATTGACAAAATGATTTAAATCAATGATTTTTTTTTAATTAAGTAATTTAAATCAGTGATTTAAATCAGGCTGATCTAAATCAAACAACCCTGAAAAAATCACTAGTACATCAGGTTTAACTTCTAAAAAACAAAGTAATAATTATCTTCAGAATTAATCACATTTGCCCTTGATAAAACAGACTATTAATTCTACAGATAGCGTTGGGTGAAGATTTGCACCTGAAATAAAAATTTTCCCATTAAAATCGTCCGCTAAGAGTACAAAAGTTTATCAATTTGTTTTGATAAGCATTCAATCTGTCCTTGTGGGAACTAGGTGAAGGCGGAAAAGATTATTTGGTGAGCTTAAATCAACAAGTGTAATAGATACAACCCAAGATTATTGGTGCGTCGTACAGTAGTAATTAAGATAATGATTTTCATTGATGGGCTTGTCCAAGGGTTACGTATGCCAAACCTGCTATCTTTAATGATGGTCAACACAGTTTGTAGCTCAAGGATATAATATTAATATTGTTGCTTATCAAATTTTTAGGACATTCACTAATACTGATTAAAAAAAAAACCTGGTAGCCTAAATGAGCACATAAAATTAAAACCAAATGTCACACTGAAAGCATGCTTCACAGCAGAGCATGTAATAGATTTCTGTGCTGAGCATGATTGGAGAGGATACCCGGACTCCAGCCAGGCCGGCTAAAAATGGTTTCTTTTGCTGTAAAAAGTGCATTACCTGTCAATTTTGTGCATTGTTGTCTCAACGATGCTGCTTGCCGCTTGAGACTTGAATCGCCGCCCTCCCTATAAAGGATGATGGCGCGGGCGGCACGTTATCGCTTTGTCTCTCGATTGGTCAAAAGGTGACACGAGAGGGGACGCAGGGTGGGCCGAAGGTAATGCATTTTTTACAGCAAACGAAACCATTTTTAGCCGGCCTGGCTGGGGGCCGGCAAAATGTTTTTCTTTATGCTGTAAAAGTGCTGTACCTGTCAATTTTGTGCATTGACAGGCCGACCTCGTCAAATTTGGACCCCTGGGGTTTGAGGCTGCTGTGACCCCACAAGAAGATTCCCCGACTTTTAACGTTACTGTTGTCAAATGGTGGGAGCATGGGGTTATAGTTTCTCAGAGTAGTGGAGTCCTGGTTGACTTCTTTTGATCCGGTCGAGAGTTGGGCGGAGGAATCCTGTTCCTGGGGGGGGGGGGGGAGAGGTTCCGTCCGTCCAAGGGTTGGAAAAGGAAAGATAATGATGCTTTTTTTTTCTTTAAAACGAGAAGGGTTCAGGTGGGTCTACCAGCGGAAGTTTTGAGAACTCCCCATTAGGATCGGGGTAAGGAGGGCCTTAAGGGCCGGAGAGAAATCGATTTCGGGAAAGGAAAAGGGGCAGGAAATAGTTTTTTTTTTATTTTTGAAAATTGCTGGTGAGACCCGAGTGTTTTTTTTTTTTTTTTCAGAGAAGGAGGGTTCCGGAGGCCAAAGTGGAAACCCCTGGCTTTTTTCCGGCAGGGGGAGCAGGGAATTTCTGATGTAGGGAGGGATGAGAGAGGAGTAAGGTTTGAGTGTAATGGACCAAAGGAGGCATCATTGTCATATTGCCATAATGAGAATGCGTTTAGATTATGGGTTTGGGCTGTTGATGAGATTGACTTCCAAGCATCATGGATTGCGTTGTGGCGATCTTCATTTTCGATGTGAGAATCTGTTGGGATTTCGCAGACTTCGGGTTCAATGCGAGTGACTGGTCATGAAGGGAGTTCGTGAAGTTTCACACGGGGTGAAGAGGAGAGGCTATGGCAGGATGTAGGAAGGTACCCGGCTCCTTGTAGGAAGGTTTCCAACCTTTCTCGTAAGTGATACGAGGAAGCAACCATGGAGAAAATTCTAATGGTTCGGTGAGGCCTTTGTGTGGTGGTGGGATGGGAAGAACTTCCTTTCCTCTTCAATGATTGTTGTAAAGTCAGTGACGTTAACTGTAGAAGTTACGCCGCATTTGTGGATCGTAATTTGTCGATTTTACTTTTTAGGTCGGCGATTTGCGTTTGTTGCCAAGAGACTCGTTTTTGCCAAGAATGCAAAATGGGTTTCAAACGCAGACAGTTCATATCGAGTTGTGCCTTGGCAGTTGGTTTGAGTTTAAGCTTGTGCTTGATAGTTTTAAAAATCTCCTTCTGATTTATCTTCTTAGGTTCTTCTGATTCGGAGCTAAAGAGTGATAATGGGGCTTGATCCGGAGGTTTGATGGAAAGCAGAAGATCAGAGTCAGCATCTCCGGAGTGGGATGGTGAAATGCTGTGTGATGGAGACACAAAGGTAGGGGATGGCATGTAGACGTCATCCCTACAGGGAGAATGGGGAGTTGCAAGAACTTGTATTGTTGCTTGATTGTCACAGTAAAGTTGGGCTTCGTCGGGGAGGGGGGACGACGGGTTGTCGGTGACAATGTTGAAGGCAAGAGGGTCTTCTTGTTCGATTGGAGCTTCGATCGGTTGAACATCGACGTTTATTTGGTCCGATTCCGAGGAAGGAATTATTGGAGAGTCAGTTGACAGTGGGGAGGTCGCCCAAGATTGTTATGAAATTGGCGTCGCAGTGTAGGAGGAAAGTTCGTGGTGACCTGGAGCGCTTGGTGGGTCCGTGGAAGTTATTGCAGCACCAAGTTTCTTGAATGTTGGAACACTTGGAGGAAAACTGGGTTGTTCGAGAATCGAACGATTCTGCATTTGTTTTTTGCGTCATGCAGATAAGTGTTGTAGGGTGGAGATAATATTCCATTGTTCTAGTGGGATTTTGACACAGATTGGACATGGGTTGTCAAAATATAGTTGCACAAGCGGTGGACTTGACAGACCGTGGAGTGGGGGTCTTTCTGGTGGGGGTTGCGGAGTCCTGGACATTTACAAGAACCTGGGTCTTGAATTGTTGGGATTCTTTTTGTTTAATGATTTAATGGTTAAGGTTTAATGATCTTTACCACCTTGATCCTGCGGGGTGCTAACAAGTACGGGACGAAACTGAGACAAAATTGCGTGAAAAAGGCGGGAACTGACAGGAGCCTCGTTTTGGAGGAATGCTTCAGGGCTAATATGGTATGATGACATTACAGGGTGGAGCAGGGAAGGGTTTCGGTAGAAGTGAAAACATTCAAGAGTAATGTTGGATTTATTTTAATTGTCTTAAATGATAATTATTTTTATTATTATTATTATTTTGTTTGAAAGAGAAGGACGATGAAGTCGGGATGCGTTGAACAGGCACGGGTGTGCGATGGCGGGCGAGATGTATGCGGGGTGGTCGAAAGAAACGACGGTCGAAAGGTGCGCGATGGCCGAAAGGCACGTCTGCCGAGCCATTCCTGCTGTGGAGTGGTTGCCCGTGTGGGCTAGAAGCGCGAGGCCCAGACCGGAGGGGAGAAGACATCCGTGGAAGAACGGTTGAGATAGGTGAAAGCGGATTGAGGTTCCTGGTTGGGAGGCCGATGGTTGGCCGTATTCAATCTTTTCAGGACCGTCAACGTACTTTGATTCAAATGCTGGATTGAAAGCTTCGACGTGGGGCCGGAAATTCCACCAGTGTAGCGGTGGGTCATGGTCGAAAGGCTGGGGGAAAAAGGATCCAGGACGAGGAGGAGTGCGATGGCACCCAAGCAGCAGGGAAACGGGTTTGCTGACAACGGCACGACCGTAACGGGCAGGCTGGGCAAGGCCCGGCTGATGAAGACGAGACACCGGAGAAAGCACGGCGCACGGGAGCAGAGTGGTTTGCGAAGCGACGGCCCCGGACGGCAGGGATGCGATGGGGGTGAGATGGTCGAAAATGGCAGACGTTGGTTTGTGCATCTTGAAGGCGCATTCAGAGACGTGCCAAAGGCGTTCAGGCCAGACGGATGAACAAGCCAATCCCTTCCAGAGCGGTGACCCCATGTTGTGACTAGGATATTGGTGATGGACATCGGAAAAGGAGACGGGAGCCGGTGGTCGAACGGACCTACTTATGATGAAGTTTGCGGTAGTTGGAAGTTGATTTTCCAGAAACGTCTTTCCTCGACGAGAGTTAACTTCCAATGGACGAAAAGGACAGGTGGTCGTGGAGATCGTTGAATGTAATCTGACGGGGATCCTTGTTGAAGCTGACGGTACGGCTAGTCTGGACTAGGCCGGGCGTGGGTGGCCGGGGCCGTGGTCGCAGTGCAAGCGACCGAAGTCGAGGCGATGGTCGAAAGGACCGCATCCATCGTAGTGGAGATGTGCGAAAGGAAGAGACCGAATTGCTGGTCGGAAACAGTAGACTAGAAGAAGTGTCAGAGACGTGCGAAAAGCATGTGCGACGTGCGAGATAGTCGACAGACGTTAGCCGTCATGTGTCCGTTTGCATGGTCGATTGTTAGGAAGGTATATGATCGAGCAGGCTTCAAGGAGAGTTGATGGTCGAAAGGCCTCATGGCTGGGTGATGGAGTGCCTCGTACGTTGTTATCCATGGAGGAAAGGACGGGGGGTAATTGTGCGATAGCTGGTAGCCGGGTAACTACTTGAAGGATGGAGGTCGAGGGGATGAGACGGTCGAAAGAGGAACTGAAAGTGAAGACGGGCCAGTGACGAGAGGTGAATACCGCTTACGACGTAGGCCCTGACAAGGTCGGCGGCCCAGCGGTCGTCCAACGGCAGAAGACTGGTGGATCCATCCGACGATCGGGAGTAGGAAGTGGCGTCAACGAGGAGATGGTCAAAAGAAAGACATGTAGTGGAGATGGGCTGAGAGCTCGCCGGAGGCCGATGCGTAGGTCGCATGAGACGGGAAGCAGTTCAACGGTGGTGGCATAGGCCAACCAGGCAAGGCAGGCTACCCAGCGGTCGACAAACGGTTGAGACAGGGGAGTCCATCCGGTGGGTGGAGAAATGTCAGGTAAGGTGGACGATTAGTGACTAGATGGTCGAAAGGACGGGATAACTTCTGGGTTAAGCAGCAGAAGAGCTGTCGACGGGACGACAGCTTGAGAAAAAAAGATGGCGTGCCGGCCGTGCCAACATCCTTTATAGGGAGGGCCGCGCATGCACGGTAGGGTCCCTGAGGCGGCAACTACTCAAGTCTCAAGCGGCAAGCAGCAGCATTGAGAAAACAATGCACAAAATTGACAGGTACTACACGTTTACAGCATAAAGAAACTCAATTTTCCTGAAGCTCCACACTTCAGGTCTCCCCCTACCCGCCAAAGACCTCATCTTTGAGCGTGAAGTTGGACATGAAGTTACCAACAGAATCGGCCAATCTTAGTCTCCCTTAATAGCCACACACTCAAACTTTATTCCTGTGAAAACAGAACATTAAATTTCCTTCTGGTTCGTCCACAGCATCCTTAACAAAAAGTCACCAAACTGGGCCGTAGCGCTCACACTTCCGGCCGCCATAACTCATGTACAAATGTAATTACTCCCTTTTATTTTTTTACAGGCATAAAGCCAAAATACACTAGCTTAGTTGTGTTTTAGGAGGGGCTTCCTTTAAGGTACTTAACCTCACATACACCTACTTAAGGTACTTAACCTCCTTCCTACTTCCTTTAACCTACACCTACTTCCTTTAAGGTACTTAACCTCACATCGTGCTATTTTTTATTTTGTTTGTTGTGCACCATGTAATGGTATTCTGTGCTGCGGCATGATTGGAGAGGATACCGGGACTCCAAACATCAAAAACCTCGGGGAAAAACTCAGTTTTTCTGAAGCTCCACACTTCAGCCCCCCCCCCCTCCCCACCGGGCCAAAAATCCTCATATTTGGTTGGAAAATTTGAAAAGAAATTACCATCTGAATCGGCCAAACTTAGAAGCTCTTAATAGCCACTCACTTGAACTTTATTCCTGTGAAAACAGAACATTAAATTTCCTTCTAGTTCTGCAGATACATCTATTTGAAAAAGTCACCAAACTGGGCCGTAGCGCTCATACTTCCGGCCGCCGTAGCTTCAAAACCATGTACAAATGTAATTACTTCTCTTTATTTTATTGCAGGCATAAAGCCTTAATACACTAGCTTAGTTGTGTTTTAGGAGGGGCTTTCTTTAAGGTACTTAACCTCACATATATGTTGGATACAGACTAGTACGATATTTTTTATCTTGCTTCTTGGTACCCCAAATGCTATGAAAAATGTCAGACTTTTCTCTATCGCCATTCTCTGCTGAGACAAAACTCAACTTGTAATTTTCATATAGCCTTTTACTGAGCTAGTTTTAATTAACCTTTAAATAAAAGTTTATTCTTTTGCCCCCGGATCACTGCCTCTGCTTAGCCTTCCTTCAGCAACGATTTAAACGAACGTGAATTTTATTTGTTGTAAATAGTAAAGTGTAGACTCGACCGTGACTACCAACAATCGGAATGCAAAACAAACTATCTGTTCCTTCAATTAAATTATCAAAGTCAAACTCTGCATTACACTTCGTTCCCCCCACCTCCTTCAATAGTTGCGATACATAATATCGTAGTTTTAATTTATAGGCCTATTCACGTTGTGAGTTCAAAACTTAGTTCCTAAGGCCTCTCAATTCACAAAAGTCGGCAATCCCTTTTGCTCTTCTCATGGCGAACATTCCCTTCCAACCAGATCCCAGGATTCAATTCCCCATCCCCTGCCCGTCCACGCTGCCCTACCTACTTCCGGTAGTGACAGGCTGGTCGGTTTTGGTCAAGTCTCTCCTCCTCCCAAGGTTTCACTACCTCACCCTACTCTACACCCCCTCTTCCCCCTCGGTCGCTCTCCTACAGGGCCGCACTTTCCCTCTACCTGCTTGCCAAGCATCAGGTATAAAACTCAGACCCAGTATATTTCGACCAAACTTGGCCAGACGGTAGATAGATATGGAAGGTTGATTTATGCCAACTTTTATCAAATTCCGTGCAAGAATAAATGTAGGGAGCCACACATAAATTTGAAAACTGTTCACTTCTTGTTGTTGTTTTGGTTGTTCTTGTGTGACACGGTTTCAGAAAAAAACTACTGCACCTGCCTAAAATCTGAAACATGATCTAAGCCAGAAATTTCCCAGGGCTTCATCCTCACAGAGACCACTTTTTCGATTGGTCGAGCCATTCCGGAGTTAAGGTACCCTGAACAATCATTTTGATTGTTTTACATTGTTTTAACCATTGTAATTAGGGAACAATGCCACTCAGCAAACTCCAGATCCATTCTTCGTGCACATGTCTTTGCTAAAAGGTTGATTGCTGAAGGGTAAATGAAAGAATCACTGTTTCAGCTAAACGCATATAAATTTAAACCAAACTAAGGGACGTTGTTAATTTCGACGCCTTCGGCCTTGAAAACGGCAGCTGGAAACGATAAAATGGCGTATTTTTTTTTTTCCAGATTCAAGCTTTCAGAGCTGAGCTGAATTGTTTCAAAATGGGCAACAAGTAAGGCAACACACATCACATCAATTCAATTGTCGAGGACATAAACCTTTTTACCGCGAAGCCATATCCATAAAAAAGGTACACGGATTACAAACAAAAACGTTAAGTGTGCCGTTAAAAGGGGGTTATATATGATTGAAGTTTCACTTTACTTGTTAACCCATAACCACCTAGATACGAACGTACGCCTTCAACGTATAACAGCGAAAAACTAAGTCCTAGCGCGAGCTTTGTGAGGGGTCCCCGGGACCCCGAGCAACGCAGGCAGTCACAGCCCAGTGGTCAGCGTCGTCGGCTCCAAACCTAGAGAATGCCGGTTCGAATCCGAGAACCGATCCAAGTACCATATGGACTTTCAGACCCTTTTTTTTTAAAGTACCATAAGGGTCTGAAAGTTTTTTCAGGCGGTTATGGGTTAAAATGTACACAATTAAAATTTAGGTTTTTTAAATTAAAATAATCAAATTTACAATTGAGAAAATAGCATCTGTTTAAGTGCTGTTGTGCTTTACCAATCATATATTTAAAACGTAAAGCACAACAGCACCTAAACAGACTCAATTTTCTCAATTGTAAATTTGATTATTTAAATTAAAAGTCCTCAAATTTTATCCGTGTACATTTTAACAAGAAAAGTGAAACTGCAATCATATAACCCCTTTTAACAGCACACTTGACGTTTTTGTTTGTAATTATTATATATTATTATACGAAAACAGAAAGCACAGTTGGCCAGCTACTAAAAACTGATCTGTATTGGAGAAATTCCTATTAACTCCTATTCCTATTAATTGTGTGTCTACTGAAAGCTTTGAAAAATAAACTGTACATCTCCTTTGTGACATCATCAACAGCGCTACATTCTCGGGGAGGCAAAAGGGGGGTCATAACACGAAGATAATTTTTGTTTTGTGAGTAGAATCTATTATTTGACATCGGATGTACAAATCTCAAACATGGATATTGAACAATCGCTATCTATATAGGTTAATTCAAATGTTAATGCTGGCAAGCCGTGCGCATGTTTTAAACGTGACCATTGAAATAATGTTAACTGGCTAGCTACCGTAGTTGTGCATAGGTTTCAAATGCCATTGCATAATGTATAGTCTATGTATAGTAAATTGTATTTTAAATTTGTAATTCATATGTTGTAAACTAAGGAGGCGTAACTGGATCTTTAGTTTTTAATTTAATGGACGCATAACTTGAAAGTTATGCACCGAAGTTATGTATGGAAAATGTTTTTTGCTTCTAATGTCTAGAGGCACCGATTAGAAATGAAAGGCAACAAAAACAAAGGTCGGCATGTAGGAAATTTGCAGGTAACAACCAGGCTCAAGTTACTAAGAATCCCTAACACCTACAAAATTGAGTAGGTCAGATGATGCACTGTGCAATGAGCAAGCGAAAAGCCCAACCCTCTGTAGTGTTGTTAACGTCCACTTAATATCACCGAACAGACACATTTTTGTGCACTTTAAGGCAAGAAGTATATTTGTGAATATGTATTCCCCAAGGGGTTAGCCATATGCATCTGCGCTCAATATAAATATGAAGACAACTCCAGGACAAAAATAAACTGCGAAATCAGCTTTATACAGCTTAAAGGCACATAACTCCCTCCGGTATATTTTAACGTTTTTCTCGAT
>JAHWFP010091448.1:0-40861 GCA_023313725.1 Lithobius niger | reverse complement strand
CCCCCCCCCCCCACTTCCTTCAATAGTTGCGATGCATAACATCGTAGTTTTCACTAAAAATGTATAGGCCTATTCGAACGTTGTTGTGAGTTCTAAACTCTGGCTAAGGCCTCTATTGCTACAAAAGTCGGCAATTCCCTTTGCTCTGCTAGCTGCCAATATTCCCTTCCAACCAAAAGACATTATTCAATTTCCCCTCCACTCAGAGCAGCGTAGCTCCCTCGTACGTCCGCGCTTTCACTCCCTCATTCTTGAGCGACAGCTTGGCCGGCCTGCCTCAGTCCATCCCTCTCCAGAGGTCCTCTACCCCACTCCCCCCCTCCAACAGTAGCTCTCCTACAGGGACCGCTTTCCCTCCTCCCTGCAGCCAGGCAGCAGGTATATCAGGTATAGCAGGTGTGAGGAAGCTCACGATCTTCATTGTAAGAATGATTACTAGACCCGTCCCTAGGCAGATAGGGCTTGAGAAGGTTTACATGATATATTGTTTCTTTTTGTAAACCTAACGATTTTTTTACAAGATAATTAGTATCTGATAATCGTTTCAAAACTTCGCAGGGTCCATCCCAATAAATGTCTAACTTATTGGTGCGGGCTGGTTTAAGGACTAGGACCTTATCACCAACTTTGAACTTGCGTTCAACAGCCTTGATGTCGTATTAGGATTTATTTTTTTGTTGACTGCGAGCGATATTCTCCTGAGAGAGTTCACGAGAATACTGGAATCTCTGGAGCAAGTCCAAGATGTATTCTAACACTGAGGGGTGAACGTCCGGTTCGATCCAATGGCTTTTCACCAACTCCAGTGGGCCTTTGAGGTTGCGTCCGTAGACTAACTCGGCTGGAGTTAAGCCAGTGCTCTCATGTGGAGCAGTTCTCAAGGCAAACATTGCTCCTGGCAGGCACCTCTCCCAATCGTGGGGATGCTCATAACAGACAGCTCTTAGCACCGCTTTGAGCGTCCTGTGGAAACATTCCACGCTGTTAGATTGCGGGTGGTTTACACTGGAGTTAACACACTTTATACCGCACTTTTCTAAGAAAAGTGTTGTAAGTTCCGATATGAAACATGAGCCTAGGTCGTTTTGGAGCTCGGCTGGAAAGCCTAACCTAGAAAACACAAGGAGGAGCGCATCTACAACGCTCTGGCTGTTGGCCTCTTTAAGGGGCACAGCCTCGGGAAACTTTGTTGCCGGGTCAAGTAAAGACAAGATATACTTATAACCAGCCTTACTAGCAGGCTTGATAAGGCCAACGATATCGATTACGTATCGGTTGAACGGCTCGTCATCCATGGGCACTAGCACCATAGAGGCAACAAACTTCTGACCAGATTTACCATTTTTCTGGCAGGTTAAACATGTAGAAACAAAATTGTCAATGTCGGTAAAACAATGTGGCCAGTAGAAGTTAGTCAACACTCTATCCTTCGTTTTGGATCGGCCTAGATGCCCAGCCCATGCATTTGCATGTGCGGTGTTTAAGACTAAATCTCTACATTCTTTAGGAAGCACTAGTTGTTTCTTGATTGACGGCCTTCCTAAAGGCCGAAAGGGCTTACGGAAAAGTAATCCTTTCTCGATGAAAAACTGTTTGTTCTCATCCTGCTGGTCCAGCGGGAGCTCAGCAGTTTGCCAACATGGTTTTAAAGTTGGGCAGTCTAACTGCAACTTGGCAAATTCGTGTTTGTCAACACTCAGTAATTTATTTAACTGATCTGACCGTGGACCTAAAATAGCTGAATCTAAGCTATCTATCTTAGGTGAAACAAAACCTTCCTGTGAAGGGGAAACTACACTAGAAATAGAATCACTATCCGAGTCGTTTTCACTCTCAGGTTCAATCTCACGATATTTGGGCTTAGATATCGGGAGCTGCTGTTCCGCACGAGTTTGGGAACGAGTGATGGCGTTAGAGTAAGGGGACAGGGCCTTTAAACCTTTTTCTTCTAACACTGTTTGAGAGGGCACACCCAAAAGCATTTGGAAATGTGGACCAACGTGATCCGAAACGAGGGCCTCGGATTGTATTTTACCGTAGGGCGTTTCTACTTCAATCACGGCAATTGCGTGAGCGGTCGTCTGCTCTGAGAGAGCGTTGTGACAATGGGTATATTCACCCGTGAATTGCTCGGGCTTCACAAAATCCCTTGAAATGACATCGTGTGTCGAGCCTGTGTCTCTTAAGACCAGACATTTCGATCCATTCACAGTCCATTCGTGAATGTGTTTAGAAAGAACTAATTCGGGAGGATTATTGCTAACAAAGTTACACTCTGCGTTAGAGGCTGGTTTTCCCTCTTGAGCAATACGAGAACGACACTCGGACCTCTTGTGTCCGCTTCTGTTACAAAAAAAAACAAGTACCTTCAAACCTAGGCCTCCTAGGCCTGTCAAACTCACGGTTGGAGTAATGATTGCTGGCCGAGTCTCCTTTACTCGGATCGGCAGAAGATGCTGCAGTACCGGCCGGTTTAGCTGCAGTGGAAGAGGCTCTGTTGCCGCTTCGAAAATAGGAGGAAGCTTTTGAAGCTGGTCCAGACGACGACGCACTAGGTTGTGCCATGTCGGCAGAAATCTGTTTGTTTCTGGTGGTGAACTCATCACAGAGTTGGCTGCTTCGTGTAGTTTACCAAGTTTAATTTGGTCCGGCAACCACTTGCGCAGTGCTATGGGGCATGATTTTGTAAACTGCTCAAGCATAACTAAATTAGCTAACTTGTCGTAGCTGTTATTCACTTCAGCTAGGGACACCCATCTTGAAAATAGGGTTTCGAGAGCGAACGCATGTTCGTGGAACAATTGTTCAGGGCCACGTTAGAGTGAACGAAACTGGGCTTGTACGGCCTCCTTAGTCCGAACAAACCTTTCCAGTAACCTGATTTTTACTAAATCATAATCATGCATTTCTACGATCGACATTTGATCACATACTTTAATCAAAATTTTACCGAGAAGGGGTTGTAATCCTACGACCCATTCTGTTTTGTCAATTCTTTGTGTTTCCATAGTTTTCTCAAAAATCTTTATAAAACTTAATTCTGACAAGTCTGACAGCGTCAGCAATTTTACCCGATTTATTTACGGGGATACTGGGAGTAGATGTTATGATACCACTGCTGTTGAACGAACTACTACTAAGGTTGGCAGAAGTTAGCTTTGCTAGTTCAATCTGCTTGTCTAATTTCAACAGCTCACGAGCACTAGCGCGTTCGCTAATCTGTGCCTCTTGCTCCTATAAGTGAGCGTCTCTAACCCTTATTTGGGCCTCTTGGTCCCGTAACGCTAGTTCGTGCACCATACGTTTATCTACGGTGGCTAATTCTACTGCTTTCAACCTTAATTCTTCGGCTTTAAGCGCGAGCTCATGCTCTTTGGCTGCTAACTCCTTTTTTTGTAGGATGGTAGCCTCTCTTTTTTCTACAGCCGGGGCTAGTTCGTCAGAGAGATCATCAACGGAAATTTTTTCTTCCTCGACGGCATTTTTCAAAATAGTCACCGATTCGTGACGGGTTTCACTAACGGTTAGGCCTAATTTCAAACAGGCCTTTTTAAGGTCTTTATACTGAATGTCTTTAACGACTTCTTCCAAATCATCCATGTTGAACATTTTTAACTTTAAGCTTCAAAATAAAACTCTTATAAATGAAACTTTATTAAAATGCAGCCGCAAATTAATTTTATTTTTAATGGAGTCAAGAGAGTTACTAAAAACACTTCTCTCCCAACTACGGTAAGTTTTAGCAAGAAATACACTTACTTTAGACCCATAGCACTCGGGTGTATAAACAATTAAAATACCTAAAAGGCTCTTAACTATAACACTCGGCTTGGTGGCCTTAAGCATATCTTATGCACACTTACCCCGTACACAATCACTGTGCGGTCAGTCTAGTCCAAATCCAAACTTCCCACCTGACGAATGAATCGGCTAGCACACTTCTACTGTAGTAGGACGTCTGGTTGAAGGCCTACTTCACTGGATTGATGGTTGTTGTTGCCAAGGTCCACTGGATACGGCGACGGAGCTTCCTTTCCATAAATGGTGAAATCCTCCTCGCGGTTGTCCACGGCTTGTTGATTTCCAAGACGGGGGGGGTCTGCGATCCTTGCTTCTCGGCTCCGGAACGGCTAAGAAGCGGGCGCTGATGACGGGCACTGTTGTTGTCGGCAGTGCGGACATCGGGTTTTACCTAGTTAGTGACGGCAAGGCTAACATCTTTTTCGGCATTGATTTTGACTACAATGCGGGCATCTGCTTCTGTGACTATAGTGTCCGAGTCACGGACGTCTTTGTTGAAGGATTGTTCAACACAAATGGCATAGACACTAGAACTTGGCTTAGTTCACAAAAAATAAATTCCAATAGAAACAGTGAGTTTGGTAAGGCACAAGGGGATTTCGCAAAAGAGCCCTCTAAATTACGAACAGCCTCGGCTGTGTAGTAATAGTAGACCTGTTTTACAGTTATGTTTCTACGTGTAACAGCAAAGCATTAAACCTCCCAGAGTTGCTGTTGATAAGTCAACTCCTTAAATTATAGAAGCCTCGGCTACATATAAAGTGGATCCGAGCGTTTAATCAATGGAACACCCACGAAGATCAAACCGTCCTTTGTTTACATTAAACTGCGTTTAAAGAAACTATAAAAAAAAAAGCTGGTTTTTAGTAAGGGACCGTGAACGCTTAAATTACGGCCGCCAACGTCCGAAATGCCGTTTGGCTTGACGCACCATAAGTTTACCTACAAAGCTACGAGGTTAAGTTTAAAATAAACTATAAATTTTGACGTAAAGTCCAAAAAATAAACTTTTAAAGTTAAACTAAGTTGAAATATGAACCACTACCTTTGCCCTGCATGGCAACAATTGGACCGCGGCATCTCTACTCCCGACCGGCGTAGCGACCTCTAGCTTTGAGAATCCTGAGCTGTGCTAACGAGTGAGTCTGGGGCTGGGGTTATATACTCATTACTGGAAGTTGGCGCGGACGCTGAGGATAGCTGCGGAGGGGGTTAGCGGGGAAGAGGAGGCGGACATCTGGAGGAGGAGAGACTGACCTAGATCGGCCGAGCTGTCACTACCGGAAGTCGGTATGGCAGCGCGGACGGCTAGGGTAGCTGAGCGCTCTGGTTGGAAGGGAAATTGAATGCAGTGCTTTGGTTAGACGGGAATTGCGGAGGCTGAATTGACAAAGAGAATTGCCGACTTGGAAACGTTAGAGGCCTGGCTTTTGAGTTTGAAACTTATAACAACGTGATTTTTAGGCCTATTAAATAAACTACGATGTTATGCATCGCAACTATTGAAAGAATGGGGGGGGACGAAGTGTAATGCACAGAATAATTATTTGACTTTGGTAATGAAACTGCTATATACAATGCATGATTTTATCGAAGGAAAGCTAGTTTGTTTTTCGTTTTAGAGGTTTGCTACGGTCGGAGTTTGGATGGAGATGCTATAAAAAAATAGACATAAAAATATACACTGGGTCCGTAAAATATACAAACATAAACATTGGAGCTCCGGTAGGGTTCATGGCAAAAAGTTAAGTTTACCAAAATGCATTAAGTGCACAAATCAAAAGATTAAATGTTCCAGCCAGCTTTAAAGGGCTATATCGCAGTTTAGGTTAGTTTTAAACTGGTTTGAACGTCGGACATTTTTCATAAATAAACAAAGTCGTCACCTGTTACAAATAAAAAATATTGTGTGTTTTCAACATCTACAACATAACTAAGCTGGAAAAAGTGTTTCGGCTTTATGCCTAAAGGAATAATATACAATATTTACAGTTTCTAAGTGATATCGCTATATAGACGATTGTTCTTCTGGTGTGGAAGAATACTGCCCTCAGGTTTTTTCTTCGGTGGTGTTGAGGTGTCCTCACCACAAGCATCTGATACGAGACCGCGTTTACACCAATAATTTCTAACAAAATGGTAAAACCACGAATGGGAACATGAAATCGGAAAAATTCTGTAGTTATTGATGCGACCAGAGATGGTGCCACTTGTTTATCCAATGTTTAACAAAATATTACCTCTTTACACATACGTTAAAATTGCTTAATAAGCAAGAAGGATACATAAGTTAAGCTAGATATAACATCTGAAGCTGGCTATTGAGCTGGCTACAAAGAAAATGAAAACCTTATTAAATCAAACGGTACAAGCTACGTTAAAAAGTCAAAGCTGGAAAGTATTTTCCAATTTACGTGACTTAACATATCAACAGGACATAGTGAAAATGAATCTGGTAGAACAGGGCACATATGCAGGGGTCGTAGCGGGTTTTAGGGGAGAAAGGAATTTTGTAAGTCGTAAATAAGGAAAAATAAGCAATTTTTCACCGAAAAGTAGGTAAAAATAAGGAACTCCTCGGCATAATATCAGGGCTTAACAGTAAATGTGATAAAAGCTTACTCACTTCAAGAGCAGTCCTTCAGCAAGACTGCACTTTTACTATTTTAACAGTGTAGCCGTTAGGAAGGTGAGGGGTTGATGTAAAAAGGAGTAAAAAACAATATATTGCTACTACGCTATTTTTTCATCCTCATCTCACATTTGATAGTTTTTGCTAAATAGCCTAACTCCAAAGTCGTTTGAGATGGTCTTGAAATGTAGGGCCTAAGCCATAGGAATATCACTGGCGTGCACAGAAGGGGGGGAGGGTCATTGGCCCTGCTCTTTTCGAAGAAAAGCCCTTTTTACACTTTTTGTAAACGAAAATGTTATATTTGGTGTTCAGGCCCAATAAACGCTCGTGCTGCAACCAGAGAAAGGGTCACAAGATGCCTAGAAAGGGCAATAAGAAGGCCAGTTAAGGGGAAAAAAGGGGCATAAAATGGTAAAAAAGAGAGACGAGCTTAAAAAAGGATAAAAAAAACAAGCAAAAAAAAGTCTCCAGAAACAATCCCTCAACGTGCCCTTTTACAAACGTTGCCCCTGCCCTCTCGGTGGTCTGTGCACGCTACTGGTTAAAATGGTTATTGGAATGTTAAAATCGGTCACAATTTCGCGTAGTAGGACCACGTTGTAAATTTGTGTTGTAGGACCCAAGATCAACGTAACAAATTTCGACCCGCGATGATTGAAGGAAAAAAGGGCAGCAGGGTCCACTATAACGTACCCGACGGCAGTGATAATTTTTATTTTATTAGCAGTACATGAAAAGCTGCCGCATGCAATTGTAGCTCATTAACTTTCTGAATACTTTCTCGTTGTCGACGCTCTACAAGTAACCAAATGTGTGACGAAACCATTCTATCGGAGCTGGCTCAGCACGCTCAATGCACATGGTGACGTAATACAGAACACTTAAGGTTTTTAATACTCATTCATTGTAACGAGAAACGAAATTGAAAACAGCTAGCACTGAATTTAAACAGTGGAAACGTTAATAGTAGGCTAAGCACTTTATCCAACAATTTATGCTTGGACGTTGACGGTAGACTTGTGAAAACGAAACCGTTGCGCAAGATAAGAAACCGGAAGCGATGGGTTTCAACGCGCACGCGCATAACGCCTCGTTACGTTGAAAACAAGTCACGGACCGAGTACGCCAATGAAGTTCGTGCCTTACGTATTGCACTTAAATATATACGTTATCTTATTAATTTATACCTAAATTTACAAACAAAATAAGCATGGCTGAAAAAAAAGTAGGGAACTGTACATCTGAAAACAGGAAAATAAGAAATTAGAAAAAAAAAAGTAGGAATTAAGGAAAAAGTAGGAACTCTACGACCCCTGCATATGTATCCTTTCTGGGTCGGCACCAAAATCTCGGCAGAAACGTGCAGCAACGGATGGTTTACCTCTGGAAACAATCATGTTAAGGTTTGGACTTTCAAGGTATTTGTGCCGCCCATTCTTGAGTATGCTACCCCAGTTTGGTCCCCTTTCTACTAGGGGATATTGATCTTCTACAGTCGGTACAGCAAACGTTTACGAAATTTTACATGGCTTTCAGAACTTAAATTATGTAGATTGTCTTGCCAACACAGGCTTGGAATTACTGGACGCAGAATTAGATTTGACCTAATTTTGACGTACAAAATCCTGCGACGACATACCACACTGCATCCCATATTTGTTGATTTGTACCACGTTCGATGAATACTTGCGGCAATGATTGGAACCTCGCTGTTCAGGCGGCATGAACAAATTTTAGCTTAAATTTATATTCCGTTCGGATTATCCGTATCAGGAACGCCCTGAGGGCCGAAACACTCTGAACTAGTCAGGGCAGCACAACAGGGAACTCGTTGGTAGCACAACTGGGAACTTGAACCACTATTTATTAATTTAGGGGTTGGGAGGGAAAATTTACTGTTTTGAAATTTAAACTAACGTGCCCGAATGAATGTTTTTACTCTACGACAGGTGTCACAGAAAAAACTGCCCCCCCCCCCGACCAAAACAGGCTTGCTATCACATACACCCAAAAAATAACTGGTGAGCCCATCTAATGAACTTTCCAAAAATTTAGTTTTGTGTGCTACAAGATCCCCTAAAACCCCCTCAGGAGACACACCAAACCAGAGTGGACGAGTAGACCCTACGCCACCACCCAAGAAAAAGCACTCCAGGGCAGTGACAACTCATCAGCGTACCACAGAGTCAGTGAACCACCGGACTTTTTTTCATATTGGTAGCCAAAATCCATATTTTACATACCACATAAAAATTTTCCTCTACCAAATGTAAATTTGCTACTGGCATTAAATGGACTACTCACCGAGGACATATTGTGGCTACTGCAAATGATGGGTAGCAATTGTGCGGCGTTGCTTTACTTCTGGTAATATTCCAACAAAGATTTGGGCATTTAAGGTATATGTGAGAGCACCACTACAGTAATATGCAACCCATGTCTGGTCTCCATACTCCTAAAAGATATAGAACTTCCTTGAGTCTGTACAGTAACGATTCAACAAAATGTTGCCAGGCATGGAACATTTGCAGTATTGCTTGCGTTTAAAAAGGACGGGACTCGATTCCCTAGAACTCAGAAGGGTAAAGGCTAGTTTTTAAGATCATTTACGGCTTTCTCACTGTGGCTCTCCCTTTTTTTTTTTTATTATAGCCCAGCTCTTTGGACTCATGGTTGTTGTTTTAAATTAACCAATAACCATTCCTACTACCAAATTGGATTGTTGGCATCACTTTTTTGCCGTGAGAGTGATCCCAGTATTGAATTCTCTAGCTGAGGAAACCATCACTGCAAAATGGAACAACAATGCAACAGTTTTAAGCAATTTTTAAAATTGTTAAACTTTTTTTAAAAAGGCCAGAATAATGTACACAAACTTAGCTTTTGGTTTCTTGGTTTTTATAACATACTTAGGCCAATGCACTACTTTGGACTGGAGTAAGTGGTTTTCATCCCTTCCTGCTCCAAGTTTTTTATTTAGTGATTAAACATTTATTTATTATTATTTTTATCAATAGCGGATTTAGGACGGTGCTAAAAAAAATCTAGACACACGCTAGTGTGTCGCGCCAAGTTAGGCAACAAATATCACATCAATTCAATTGTCAAGGTTGTAAACCATTGTAGCGTGACGCCATAACGTAAGCGTCTTATATCCTGAAGCATAGTTGAGCATATTTCAGATACTTGAGGAAAAATAATAATGCAGTACAAAAGCTTAAATTGTGGTAAAATGGAGAGTAATGACAAAAATTAACTCGTGAAGGAATGTCACTAAGCAGCTTTCAATGCGAAATCTGACCCTCAATAACGTTGCAAATGATGAACTAGCTCCAATTTTAGTCCGCTCATCCCCAAGTTAATTTCCATAGGGTGATTAGGCCTATTCATCGATACAGAGATAAAGGGAAGGCTACCAGCTATGAAATTGTATGATACGAACTGCATACCTTTTCTGGTTTACAGCCTGGGGGTGTAATAGGAATGACGTGGGAGGGCGCGTTTAGTATGAAATAGTGTTATAACCATTGTTAGTATTGTCATCATCGTGCCTGATTGGACGGCCAAAGTTCTGACAAAGACAACGTGTATACTGAAGTACGTTATCCAAACACACGCTAGTGTGTCGTCACAAATTTGAACAAAGTTACAAAAGAAATTGTGTCTACGTCCAATTCACGAAAAAACAAACAAAATGTCAAAATAAAGCCAAAAACCGGTAAAGAGGCCATAAAGTTGAGACTGGCTCAGCCTCACAAAGGAATGATATGAACTAAATTAAACAAAAAAAAATTAAAACAAAGCCAAAAATTGATAAAGAGGCGATTAAGTTGAGAATGGTTCGACCTCTCAATGGAGTGATCTACGAAATTAAAATATTGGAAAATGGACACTCAAGCTATAGTTGACGTGGCACATTATTACAAATCTGCAGGCTAGTTGAATTGAGTCTAATACAAAATTTAAAAAAAGAAGTGATATATCAAAAACCAAAACTGCTTAAAGGGACGCCAAGTTCCGGATGGTTCGGCCCTTCAAAGGAGTGATATCACACACACCAAACATTCGCCAACTTAATCGCACAGAATAATATTTTGGACGTTAAATGAAAACTTGAACCTTGCTACCAAACGCAGCAATGTTCTAGCTTTCATTTAACCTTCAAACTATTAGTCGGTGCGATTAACTTGGCAAATTTTTTTTTTTTTTTTTTTTTATATGTTAAGTAAATTAAATTACTAGAAATATTATACGAGATAATTGAGATAAGAGCTTTTCGAGATAAAATCGGGCGCATTAAAATGACATTCAACAAGCCGTGGTCCTTAATACCTACGTTTTAAGATGTACAAATTGAAAGTCTGTT
This sequence comes from Lithobius niger, assembly GCA_023313725.1. Taxonomy (NCBI): domain Eukaryota; kingdom Metazoa; phylum Arthropoda; class Chilopoda; order Lithobiomorpha; family Lithobiidae; genus Lithobius; species Lithobius niger. The sequence continues at coordinate 30,059 of JAHWFP010091448.1, read as the reverse complement.
TCGGTTCGATCTGTAGGTGAATTTTCCCAGCAAAAAGAACAACAACAAGAATATATTGTAGTTCGATTTCATTGATTCAGTCTATATGTGAAAGCAAAATTTCCCCATCCAGATATTGTAGTCACAAGCCCGTTAATAGCAGTCAAAAGGACCTAGGTTTGAAGCGTTACAAATTGGTTCACTGGTTCAACCTCTAGATGAGAGCAAAAAATCCCCAACAAGAAGAACAATAAGTCACATCAAAATAGCGTTTAAAGGGCCCTTCACCTTGTTAATACATACATTTTAAGCTATAAAAATTGAAAATCGCCCCATTGGTTCGATCTGTAGGTTAGAGTAAAATTTTCCAAACAAGAACAACAACAAGAATACTTTAGTCACATTAAAATACCTTTCTAAAGGCTCTGGGTCTTGTCCATACCTACTGTAGCGGCGGACGCTACGACGGCTGAAGTGCTTGTAGCGCCCCCGACATCATTGGTTGACGAGTACTACTTAGCATCAGGTTTCGTGGTTATTACGACTTTTTACGACAATAAACACAGCATAGGCTACAGTCCCGGCTTGGGGGATGGAGCGTCGGTGTCCTATTCTAGGCCTTACCTTAATGCTACCGGTAATTACACTGCCACCATCGGTGGATTAATTTAACTGTTTAAACGAAGTATAAAAGCTAAAAGGGCTACATAATAAGTTTACACTTAAAAACAATTAATCTACTAGGGAACGAACCTGAGGTTTAAAAACTCTTGGTTTTTATTTTAAAACATCAGAATAATAAAAAATAACACTTTTACATTTAGTTCACTAGTTTTAGCTTCTGACAAGTTTGGCAAAAACAATTTTTCAAGAATTTACATTTGAAATTCACTTTGACACAAGAACAACGAAGTTGATTCTTAAACACTTAATTTAGAATAGAAAAAGCATTTTTATCTTGGGTTCCAATCCTGGAATACCCCCCGCAAGCTGAACCGCGTCCGCTAAGTTACAACTATATTTGACAACTGTAGTTTTCAAGTCGTCCAACAGTTATTTTTCCTCCTTTTTTTTTTATCAAACCGTCCCTTTGTTTACATTATAGTAATGAACAAAGAAAGAAACTGGCTCTTTAGGAAGAGATGCCTACTGTAACATTATGGAGGTAAAGACCAGCAATGCCGATAAGGCTTACCAACCATAAAGACTCTACTCTAAGCTAGAGGTTAATTTAATTCAAACTATAAATTTAGAATTGGGGGTTCTAAAGATAAACTTCTAAAGTTAAACTAGTTTACTTACAACCACTACCATTTTGCCCTGCATGGCAACCACAAACGTGACATCTCCACTCCCGACCGGCGTGACCCTTCTAGCTTGAGAAATCTGTGAGCTGTGCTGGGGATGCTTTGGGCAGGGGGGTTTTTATGCTATGAACCAGAAGTTCGCGCGGACGGGCAGGAGAGCTGCTGGGGTCTAATTGGCTGAGGGCCTTGAGAACAATGGAAAGTGGGAGGAGAAGTCGGTTTGACAAAGGAGTTTGGTGCAGAGCCATTTGAAGGAGTAGAGACATGTAGAGATAGGCCTGTTTGAGTTTTACTTAAGTGAACTTTGGGAAATAGGCCTTTAATTTGAAATACTGACTATGGAATAAATATTTACATGTTTGCAACGTGAGTAGGCTCTGGTTAAAGCTTAGTACTTTGGCTTGGGTAATACATAAATCATTACTATTAAATTTTACAAGCTTTAACTGAAAACTGCAGTGTTATACACCACAACTAGTTTTGGCTGGGGTGGGGGGGGGGAATTGAGGATTCGGATTTTTTTTGGCACAGTTTGATTTTGGATTTCCTTTGGGAACAGATCTTTGTAAGATATAATGCGTTTTTAATTGAAGGGCAAGCTAGTAGTAACATTCGGATGGGTCTAGACGGGTTTTTAGTAGAGATTTAAAACAAACATATATACACAAAAATTTGTGTCCGGTGACTGCCGATGTCGAATTAGTTCGGGCTAATGGTAGCGTTTGAGGGCAAAAGAAATATTGTTACCGGATCAAGAAGGGATAAATATATTTAAAGCCTGCTCGACTAGTAGGTCTAATGGGGCCAACAATATCAACAATGAATCGGTTGAATGGTTCCCCGTCCATGGACACGAGTACCATGGGGGCAACTAACTTCTGTCCAGATTTTCCATTTTTCTGGCAGGTAAGACACGTTAGAACGAACTGCTCAATGTCACTAAAACATTTGGGCCAGTAGAAATGTGTTACTCTTTCTTTTGTTTTAGAAAGACCAAGATGGCCGGCCCATGCATTTGCATGCGCTGTACTCATGACCAAATCTCTACACTCCTTAGGAAGAACAAGTTGCCTCTTAATTAGCAGGCTTCCTTCGGGACGAAAAGGTTTACGAAAAAGTAAATCGTTTTCAACGAAAAATAACTTATTTTCGTCTTGCTGACTTTCTGGAATTTCAGCGTATTGCCAACACAACTTTAGTGTGGGGCATTCGTGTTGGAGTTTAGAAAACTCAGCTTTGTCAATGTCGAGCAAGTTCGAAAGTTGCTCCGATTGAGGGCCTAAAATAGCCGCGTCCAGACTGTCTGGTTTGGGGTTGACAAAGCCATCCATCCCTGCTTGTGGAGGGACCTCACTGCATTCAGCCTCGCTGCACGACTCCTCGCTATCGCTGGCGATCTCACGGTAATTAGAGCGTAAGATGGGTAGCTGCTCATTCACGCGTGTTTGTGAACGAGTGATGGCATTAACGTACGTCGGAAGAGGGGCAAGGCCTTTTTCTTCTAACACATTTTGGGACGGCACGCCTAATAATATATCAAATTGTGGCCCAATGTGGTCCGAGACGAGAGCTTCGGATTGGATGACTCCATAGGGAGTTTGTACGTTAATTAGAGCAATTGCGTGGGCAGTTGTTTGCCCTGTTAAGGCATTATGGCAATGCGTATACTCACCCGTAAGTTGTTCGGGTTTTACGAGATTACGTGACACTACATCATGGGTAGACCCAGTATCTCTTAGGACTTAACACTCCGTTCCGTTAACAGCCCATTCGTGATATGTTTGGATAACACTAATTCTGGAGGGGCAGTATTTACAAAATTACAATCTGCATCGGCGGCCGCTTTTTCAGCCGCGATGCGGTAGCGACACTCGTTTTTTCGGTGCCGGGGGCGTTTGCAGTAAAAGCAATTGCCATCGTACTGACGTGGTCGGTCAAACTCACGGTTATGGTTAGCACTAGGAGCAGTGTCCCTACCAGGGGCGTCAGTTTTAGCTTCGACAGTTCCAGCCGGATTAGCTGTTGAGTTGTGGTTACGTCGGTTACCACGCTGTTGGCCAGAAGGTTTAGAACCTTGGTTTGACGTTGCAGCTATGGGCTGTATTTTGGCTGCACGAGTAGCAGTTTCTGTAGCAATCTGCTCGTTTCGAGTGATGTACTCGTCACACAGTTGGACTGCTTCGGCCAACGTACCCGTCTTAATTTGATCGGGGATCCATTTTCTGAGGTGGTTAGAGCAAGATTTATAAAATTGCTCTAAGAGCATCAAATTAACAGGTTTATCAAAATCCCTGTTAACTTTGGCTAAATCTAGCCATCTGGAAAACAAAGTTTCCAACTCAAATGCGTAATCGTGGTACTGCATTTCTTGGTCCTTCTCGAGTGAACGAAACTGCGTTTGTAGAGACTCTTTCGTCTGGACAAATCGGGCAAGTAATTTAATTTTAACTACTTCGTGGTCGAGCATTTCCGTGTCGGAAAGCTGGTCGCAAACTTTGACTAAAACCTCTCCCATTAACGGTAACAAAGCTGTTGTCCATTGATCCCTGGGAATTTTCTGGCTAACCATAATTCTCTCAAATATTTTTAAGAAACTATTAATTTCTGTTTTGGGCGTCCACTTATTCATTAATCGAACAACATCAGCAACTTTACCCTGTTTAACTGGATTTGGTTAAGCTGGGGGAGCGCCGTTAGCTCAGTTTGGAGCAGCGTTAACATTAACGTTGGTAGCTTGTAGCCTTGCCAATGCAAGCTGTTTGTCTAGTTTCGCTAATTCTATAGCACTCAGACGTTCGGTAATTAAAGCATCTCTATCTTTAATTTGGGCCTCTTGGTCCTTAAGGGCTAATTCTTGAGCCATACTTCTGTCCGCGTTGGCTAGAGCTTTTAACCTTAACTCTTCAGCTTTAAGAGAAAGCTCCTGATCTTTTGCGGCTAGTTCTTTTTTTGCTAAAATAGTAGCCTCTCTCTTTTCTATAGCGTTAGCTAGTGCGTCAGAGAGTTCTGTTAAATCTAGTTTTCCGTCTTCGAGGGCTGCTCGTAAGATATGTACTGATTCGGCTCGAGATTCACTTATAGTAAATCCTAAATTTAAACAAGCCTTTTTGAGGTCTTTGTTGGGCAAGTCATGGATGAGTTCGTTTAGTTCCTCCATCTCGGGCATTTTTGTTTTTAACGTTAAACGGGTTCAAAATAAAGCCTTTATATTTAAACCAAAATTAAATGCAGCCGCATATTAATTTGAAAGTTACTTTTGGACAGAGCGAATTACTTAAAAAAACTTCTCTACCAAATCCACCAAGTTTAAACACAAAAATACACTTTCAAGGACCCGTAGCACTCTGATATGTGAATAACTAAAATACCCGAAGGCTCTTAACTACAATACTCGGCTTGGCGGCCTTTAAGCATATCCATGTACACTTACCCTTTTACACACCATCGCTGTGTTGTCAGTCTGTCCTTCCTGTTCCGCCGTAGTACGTAAAGTCCGGCACTGATTTGTAGTTGACCGTCCTGGATTGTAGGAGGATCACTGGCTTGGGTCGTGGGTTGGCAACGCAAGGTCCACTGCTTGGCTGTCCGGAGCACCTGGTTCTTTTCGCAGACGGTTTCTCCTACAGCATCGGGTTTGGGGGAGACGTCTCACGGCAGGAGGGCCTCACTGGAAGCGGCAATTGTTGCTCTCTGGCGCCGGCAGTTGTTGTGGCTGCTAGGCAGTGATTTGCCCCGTTTTTAACGGTGGGGCGACTTCTGCTTCGTGATCTTAGATTACGGGATCACTGGCATCTGCTTCGTGGCCTATTTTACGGGACCACAGACATCTAGTTGGAATGGTCTTGCATCCTTCTAGAAACTTGGCATGGTAGTATGGCAGGGGGGAAACGCTTGTAGGGAGGAGCACCTGTTGATCCCACCACTGCCAACCAAGTTGTAGCGGCGGACGCTACTACGGCTGAGGTGCTTGTAGCGCCCCCGACATCATTGGTTGACGAGTACTTCTTAGCATCAGGTTTCGTGGTTATTACGACTTTTTACGACAATAAACACAGCATGGGCTCCAGTCCCGGCTTGGGGGATGGAGCGTCGGTGTCCTATTCTAGGCCTAACCTTAATGCTACCGGTAATTACACTGCCACCAACGGTGGATTAATTTAACTGTTTAAACGAAGTATAAAAGCTAAAAGGGCTACATAATAGTTTACACTTAAAACAATTAATCTACTAGGGAACGAACCTGAGGTTTAAGAACTCTTGGTTTTTATTTAAAAACATCAGAATAATAAAAAATAACACTTTTACATTTAGGCTAGTTCACTAGTTTTAGCTTTTGACAAGTTTGGCAAAAACAATTTTTCAAGAATTTACATTTAAAATTCACTTTGACACAAGAACAACGAAGTTGATTCTTAAACACTTAATTCAGAATAGAAAAAGCATTTTTATCGTGGGTTCCAATCCTGGAATACCCAAAAACCTGAACCGTGTCCGCTAAGTTGCAACTATATTTGACAACTGTAGTTTTCAAGTCGTCCAACAGTTATTTTTCCTCCTTTTTTTTTATCAAACCGTCCCTTTGTTTACATTATAGTAATGAACAAAGAATGAAAATGGCTTTTTAGGAAGAGATGCCTACTCTAACATTATGGAGGTAAAGACCAGCAATGCCGATAAGGCTTACCAACCATAAAGACTCCAAGCTAGAGGTTAATTTAATTCAGACTATAAATTTAGAATTGGGGGGTCCTAAAGATAAACTTCTGAAGTTAAACTAGTTACTTACAACCACTACCATTTTGCCCGGCATGGCAACCACGGACGTGACATCTCCACTCCCGACCGGCGTGACTCTTCTAGCGTGAGAGATCTGCGAGCTGTGCTGGGAAAGCTTTAGGCAGGGGGGTTTTTATGCTATGAACCGGAAGTTCGCGTGGACGGGCAGGAGAGCTGCGGGGGTCAGATTGGCTGAGGGCCTTGAGAACAATGGAAAGTGGGAGGAGAAGTCGGTTTGACAAAGGAGTTTGGTGCAGAGCCGTTTGAAGGAGTAGGGACATGTAAAGATAGGCCCGTTTGAGTTTTACTCAAGTGAACTTTGGGAAATAGGCCTTCAATTTGAAATACTGACTATGGAATGAATATTTAGATGTTTGCAACGTGAGTAGGCTCTGGTTAAAGCTTAGTACTTTGGCTTGGGTAATACATAAAGCATTACTATTAAATTTTACAAGCTTTAACTGAAAACTGCAGTGTTATACACCACAACTAGTTTTGGCTGGGGGGGGGGGGGGAGAATTGAGGATTCGGATTTTTTTTTTAGCACAGTTTGATTTCGGATTTCCTTTGGGAACAGATCGTTGTAAGATATAATGCGTTTTTAATTGAAGGGCAAGCTAGGAGTAACATTCGGATGGGTCCAGACGGATTTTTAGTAGAGATTTAAAACAAACATATATACACAAAAATTCGTGTCCGGTGATTGCCGATGTCGAATTAGTTCGGACTAATGGTAGCGTTTGGGGGCAAAAGATTATAAAATAAAGTATAAAAAGGATAAATAAACTAGCTCAGTGAATGCTATAATGCATGTAAGTTAATTTGGATAAATAACTTTAAAGTTAAAGGACAGGTAACGATCGTGGTGGACATTTTTCATAGAAGTTGCAGCTGTTCAACATAATAAAAAATATCGCACTTACAAAGTTGTCTGTACAATTAAATATGAGGTTAAGTACCTTCGTAGAGGAAGCCCCTCCCAATAAACACTAAGCTAATGTCTTTGGGTTTTTTGCCCTAAAATAAAAGTAATGAAAATCGAGAATACAAAGTACAAGTTTACAATAATGGCGGCCATGACGAAAGAGCGCTGTGGTAAATTTGAAGTTGTTTTCAAATGGCGATAATGAAAGTTCAGGATGGAATTCTTGAAGTTTGGCTTCCTGAAGACTTCGATAAAATGTTGGGCTATTAAACATTTGCAAGATGGGCCGTTTCTGTCCATTAATAAAAATATGGCTGATGGTTAAAGACCGAGGTCTTTTTTTTTGGCGTTTGAAGCGCTCAAGAAAAAAAAATGTTCCACGAGTTTTTTGATCTTTGGAGGTCATGTATCCTCTCCAATCGTTTTTTCGGCAAGCCGACATTACACTACCCTTTACGCTATAAAACTTGAAAAACAGTTCAATGGTTCGATATCCGGGTCAGGGCAAAAAGTCTCAACAAGAACAAGAAATGCTGTGGAAGGCAAACGGCTCGATTGTTGTCATTAAAATTTTTGATGCAGTGAAACAGTTATGACGCAACCCCAATTACCGAATTTCGTTGGTCTATGTCAAATCTGGGGGAAACTAAAAAAAACTACCAATCAAGCACCGGTAATCATCAAATCATCAGCAACAGATCATCTATGCCCTCCAGTTGAAAACTCCTAAAATTTAAAAGCTACTGAGGCTGCCCAAGACTCACCGGGAGGGGGGGGGGTACTCCACCAAGCCCCCTAGCTGGTATGAACTCTGACCCCCTTCAGAAATTCCAAGATCCAAAGATCCACCACTGATTATTATAACACCAGACAGCGGCAAAGTGTACCAAAACAACCTAATTTTGACCCAACACCTGCCTCCCCTCCACCAGCAAATGAGTTTAGCCAAAAGCCACTCACACCGAATTGCCCTCGATATCAAGCGAGAGTGTACATGATACCCTGGCGGGCAATTTGAAGCCAAATACATTGGAAAAGCCTGGAGAGACTTTCACGTCAAGTTCATACCTTACGTGACAGCAACGAGACGAGAAACCGGGTGACCAGCATTGCAGTTCACCACTTGAGACAACACAAGACTGATTGAGAAAAAACCCACAATCCTTCTTGTTTCCACTTCCTCAAACGACCAACATCTGAAGGCTCTGGAATTCCTTACTATGCAAAAATTTCAGAAAGCTGGTATTAGCTTTTGAATATCCAGGCTAGCGCCAGCCTTCCTAAATATCCACCACATTGTGCAAAATGTGCACCGCTCACTAAAGCACAACTGAAATCACAATGGAATATCCCCGTCAAAGTGAGCGATCTCCAGCTTGGCTCTGTGCAGGCCTTCTTCCACCTATTCACAGGCAGATAGAGCGCGAGATTCAAATGCAGCTTCCCGTTTCAGTCATGCAGATATAAAACAGCCAAAGGACGCCTGAATACAACGAACAGCTACGTCACGGTTCGATGAAAATTTGACACCATTGCTAGTTGTTGAGTTTTGAATTTGCATATTTCTGATCCATTTGAAAAAGTTTCACAACGTTTAAAGTAAAACTTCGTTCAAGTTTTATGAGTACAGAGGAGTCATTTTTCTGGGTCTCCTGTGTATGTCTTTCCTTTTTTTTTTTTTAAACATTAACTGAAAACAAACCTTAGCTACAAAAGCCAAGTATTGCTTAAAGCTAAAACTGAATATAAGGCAGTTTAATTCTAAACGGTATACGGTTGGTACTTTCCGGTTTTTTAGTTATGTGTTTAACCGGTTTTTTCGGTCGGTTACACGAAGAGTTTTTCTGTTTTCAGCAAAAAATACAGCCAAAAAAATTTCACACCCGTGTAATAATAAACAAGCTGGAAAAAAAATATGCTTAGGTCTTGGAAAGACAAGCACAATTAGTGACTACATGTTACATTTTGGGATTTAAACTGAAGAAAATTAACGTTGATAAGGCAAAAAAATTTTTTTTAAAACTTTGTTTTACTAAAGTGCCCGCATCTCCAAAAAAAGTGCGCCTGAATTGTTTCTTTATGACTTCGCTTCCCTTTCGAAACAAACAGGGTGCACGAAATCTACCAACAATACACACAAACATCTATCCATTGTGCAAAGCTTGAGACACTGACAATAGTTTCGCAAAGCCAATCAGAAAAAATATCTTAATTTGTACAGAAAGGGAAAAGGCAGGCCTATTTAGAATTGTACTTCAATCTACCAAAAAGAACATTTTGCCGGCCCCCAGCCAGGCCGGCTAAAAATGGTTTCTTTGTTCCTAAAACATACTTCACCAGATAATTTAGCATTACATTCCTCGAAGGACCCATTAGGCGGCTGCTAGCATGTCCCTACTGCGCATGTGCGTGGCAGTACTCCTTTATAAAAGCGACAGCGCGCCCGCTATCGGCATTCATTTTACTCTCAATATGTCAGGCGGTGACTCGAGAGGGGAGGCAGGGCGGGAGTAGGTTAAGTAAGATTTAGGCACAAAGAAAACATTTGTAGCCGGCCTGACTGGGGGCTGGCAAAATGTTCTTTCTTTGTTGCCAAAACATCTTAACCTGATAATTTAGCATTATCAGCAGACCACATCAAAGTTCGGTGGCGGGCACCGCCCTGACGAGCGCTCCTGGATGCAAGCAGGATGTCCCCCAAAAAGTTATTGAAAACTTCGTACTTTGTTCAGAAAAGGTGAAGAACCTCGAAGTTTGGTCACTTGTCCTCTTCCCTGGTTGGCTTGCTTCCAACGTGAATGTTTAGCTTCCAAAGTGCTTCTGCATTGTTCTGCGTGCTTAAGGGGGGGTTGACTACTGTACAGGTTGCAACAATAGGTCGCAGCCGGTGTAGTTCGTTTACATTCACGATCTATGCGTCAGGTTGTGCGAGGTGGAGGTCGATGGATTCCCTCAAGATGCTGGTGTGAGGATTTCTTTGGTCGGAAGGCTTTGTTGGCGGTTAATGATGTGGAGATTGCCCTGAATGTTGTAAGTTACCACGGGTCAATAAACTCTTGTGTGGTTCCACACGTTAGAATGCGAGTCAGGGAGGAGAAGAGGTTGGTTTCTTCCTTCTCGTCAGTTTTTTTTTTTTTAATTGGGCAATGGAAAGATCCGGGTAGTTGTTATACGACTAATAGTAATTCTACTCAATTGAACGGAGTAAGCAGAGTAGCGGTGGTCTTTGAAAAGTTCGAAGAAAGCCTTGTGTTGGTTTAAGTCGGGGCGTTGTGTTTTCCTTAAGTCGGGGCGTTGTGTTTTCCGCGCAGCCAAATGGCCGAAGGGATTGGATGAGTGAAGGGCAACGTCGGCCGAAGGGCTGGTCCTGGTTAGTGCCAGACCATAATTGCATCTTTCCGGAGGAGCAACGAGACTTCGAACGAAAGATCTTGCGTGGATGGAGGAGAGAGCTTTCACGGGGGAAAAGGATGTTAGCAGCTGTTGAAGCAAGAGTGTCAGCCGAAAGCCGTGTTTTATGAAGGATAAAATTTCCGTGTTGAGTTTCTGCCAAGCTGGGAAGAAGAGGCGAAATCTTGTGCCGGTTAGAAAGCAGGAGAGGCAGAAGGCGTCGTGGTTTCAATGAAAGGAGCTTCTGCCCTCTGGTGACGACTGGCGGCTGCGGCGGTCAGGAGATGCGGCTCGCTCCTGCAGGTTGCATTGGCCGGAGCGGGAGCGAGGAGGATTGAGCCGAAAGGGCTGTTGGTTTCTCGGCCGAATGTAGAGTTAACTGTCGGACGGTGCCAAGCTGAGAAGAAGAGGAGAGGAGCTGCGGCGGTCAGGAATTGCGGCTCGGTCCTGCTGGTTGCGTTGGCCGGAGCGGGAGCGAGGAGAATCGGACCGAAAGGGCCGTTGGTTTCTCGGCAGAAAGTAGGAGTTAACTTTCGGACGGATTGGCGGCGCTGCGGCCGTAGCTTCCAGTCGTTTGGCGAGGGCGGGAGGTTTGATTGCCTGTTCTTCTGAAAGGGGCGGTTTGGTGTGATGTCCAAGAGTGGGGCAAGAAGCGGGATGAGCCGTCGGAAAGGGATGTCCGGCTCGTGGGAGGGTTGGTTGCAGAGACGGTGCCGTGTGGAGACGTTCGGTTGTTGGCGGACGAAAGGGCGATATCCTAAAGGAGGAGGGTGTTAAAAAGGGCCCTGGTTGTCCAATTCAGAGAGAGATTGGTTGCGAAGCTTGCTTTCAGAAAGAGTTGCGAACAAAGGGATGAAAGGTTCCATATATCTTCTGGGCTTGCGTCCGTGGAAAAAATAAAATTTCCATTGACTGTCGTGTTGAGGACGTAGGCTTGCGAAGCGGCTCGGAAGCTTATCCGAAGGCGTTTGTTGTTTTCCTAAGAGCGAAAGTCGGAACAGCAGCTTTCATCTGAATGAAGAGAGTGGTGCCGAAATTCATCTTTGGGCTGGTTGCGTCATTTCCAGGCGGACGAAAGAAGCTGTTCTCACGGTCGGGGCGGTGGGCTGGTGGCTCCTTGTCGAGGATGAGGGGGTCTCCTTTGCCGAGGAGGGAGCTTTCATCCCTGAGAAGACACGTAAGTAAGGATGTAGGTTGGCCAAGAAAATTGTGTGGTTTGGAGATCTTGACCCGGAGGACGAAGCCAAATCCGGTGATGAGGCCTTGATTAATGACGGGAGCGTCAGCAGACTGCGAGGTTTGTTTGAGAAGCAGACTGGAACCGTCCCTACGACGGATTTTTAATAGTGCTGCGAGCGGTAGAGTCGGATTGACGGCCGAAACGTCCGGGTAATGGGTCCTTCTGCCGGTCGAAAGTGGACGCAGCCTTACGTTTCTTGAAGGCACTGGGAGGCGGAGAAGTACTGCGTTTGTGTCTTTCGTAGCAGGAAGACGAGGCGACCCCGTTGAGCGCGGGTGCGTCGGGATTTTATGCATCTTTCGGACGGTGTCCTGGACGATGTGTTGAGCTTCAATGCAGGTGATGGGCGTAGGCGGCCCAAGGGTGTAGGGAGCCATGGCTTTCTCGTATGTCGAGAGATGGGGTGGGTAACTGAAGGCGGTGTCAGCCAAAGGATGGTGGGTCACAGAAGCAGAGAGCAGGAGTGGTCCGGCCGAAAGGCGGTGTGTTCTGTCCTGTTGATGAACTCGGTGGGAGGCCATGGTTCCAGCCGAAAGGTAGGGGTGAAACGCCAGTCTGGTTTGACGGAAAGTTGAGCGGTTCCGGGAACAACGGGGAGGGGCTCACGATGTTTTCGGACGAAGGAGATGAACCGTAGAGATGATCGGCGGCCCGGCCGGCAGCTTAAGACCAAGAGACGGCAGGCTCACATAGACCATGGTCATCCAGCGGCTTCTTTGGGGCTGTTAATTAAGATGATAGATGTTGGATTTTTCGCAGTGAAAAGGACGATTTGTTTGGATGAGACGAACATCATTGCGGACGGCCATTGTTGTCTTGTTTTACACAAGGCTTGAATCCAATCACGGTCGTTTCTGACTTGGATCTTAGACATGATTTCCACTCGGGACGTGGGGTGGTCATGGACGAGACAAGCAGCAAGCGATGTCGATGGCTTCTGGCGTGAAACTTACAAAACGTGAGTATGAAGACGAATGAGGCGGGCATCAGTGTGGATGGCATCCGTAGACTTGATTTTCGTTCGAAAATGTGGGGTCAGCCACGGTCGAACTTAGCAGCAATAGATCGAGTCGACTTCGGACTGACTCTTCACTCAGAACGTGGGTTTTTTTTTTGGTGTTTTAGCCACGCTGAGACGAGCGATGACGATCAGCAACTTGGACAGCAGTTGGTGACTTGAATTCCGCTTGGGACGAGGGATCAGCCATGGACGAGACAAGAAGTAGGAAATGCATATGACTTCCAACTTGACTCTTTACTCAAAGCGTGGGTTTTAAGCCACGAATGAGACGAGCAGCAGTGTGGGCAGCAACTGATGTCTTGATGTTAGTTCGAGACATGGGGTCAGCCACGGTCGAGACAAGCAGGAAGAGATGCAACGGCTTCCGTCTTGGATCACTCAGGCGTGGACACTGGCCACGAATCGGCAGAGAAGTAGTAGACAGCAACTGTTGTCTTGATTTCCGTTCGAGACCGTGGGGTTAGCCACGGTCGAGACAAGCAGCAAGAGGTGCAAACGGCGTCTGTCTTGGTTCACTCAAACGTGGGTTCTAGCCACGAGTGACACGAGCAGCAGTAGACAGCAACAGGTGACTTGATTTTCACACGAGACATGGGGTTAACCACGGTCGAGACAGGCAGCAAGAGGTGTAGACAGCTTCCGTCTTGGTTCTTCACCCAAAACGTGGGGTTTAGCCACCAGTGAGACGAGCAGCAGTGGACAGCAACTATCGACTTGGTGTTCACTTGATGCTTGGGGTGAGCCACAGTCGAGACATGCGGTAGAAGTGTAGAGGGCTTCCAACTTGGTTCTTCACTCAAAACGTGGGATTTTAGTCATGAATGAGACGAGCGAGAGAACGGACAGAAAACTGTTGCCAGAAGACAAGCTGTGGAGAACCGGAACAGACTTGGCTCTTCACTCGAACGAAGCTTTGAGTCTTGACCCAGCCATTTGAAACTTGATCGAGGTGACATCGTGTAACTAAAGCTCGGTAGCAAATTCAATCGTTGTTGAAAACAATCGGTTGTCTGCAACACATCACATCCGGGAATATGCGGGAAGTGGCCGAAAGACAAGAGTTCCGTTGAAGCGTGTCAGCGGAAGGGCAGAGGCCGGTAGGGGGAGCATTTTCCGTCTGAAAGCCAAGGGATGCCGTAAGTGCGGGTGCAGCCAGCCGGAATGGTGATGAGCGTCGGAGAAGGTTGGTGTTGACAGCTTGCGTACGGAGTTCGGCAGTTGTCGGTGAAGTAAGCCGTTCGGCAACTCAGGCGTGCTTTCCGTCCGAAAGCCAAAAGCCGAAGGGATGCCATTGGTGCGGGTGCAGCCAGCCGGAACGGTGATACGCGTCGGAGAAGGCTGACGTTGACAACTTGCATACGGACTTCGGCAGTTGCCAGCGGCAACTCAGGCGAAGGGAGTCTTGAATCGGACGAAAGAAACGGCAGGGATCAGACCGACGGTGGCGTGGTCGAGGGCAGAGATGCAACGGTTGCCAAGGGTGAAAGCGGTCGTCTGCGGACGAAGGAGAGTTACATGAGGGGGAGCAGCAGGTGAAGTGAGGGCTTCGGATGCGGCGGCCATTATCGGGTTGGAATACAATTTTCGTGTGAAAGCGGGGAACAATTTCGGCGCGAGGTGGCGTGGAGACACCTCTGGAGGAAAATGAATGCTGATAGTGGGCGCGCCGTCGCTTTTATAAGGGAGTACTGCTGTTAAGGCATTTGGCCAAAAATCCAGATTGGTTAGGATACCCGGCACCAAAAATCAAAAACTCGGGGAACATTTTTTTTCTTAGCACTCAGTAGCGCTATTAGGCCTATTCCCAAAGCCTTCATCTTTAAAATTGTGTAACTCCATGGAAAATGGTTAAAAACGATACCTGTTTTCATTGCTTAACAGCCACGAACTCTGTCTTCAATCCTGCGAAAACAGAACTTTAAATTTCATCTTCTACGATTTTCTACAGCCACTTGAAAAACGCTCTAAACTGAGTGCACCGCACGCAATCGCGGATCCCCATTTTCCGAAAAACCGAACTTGTATATTTGTAATTTATATTTTTCTCAGGCATAAAGCCGACCAGCTTAGTGTTCTTTTAGGAGTACCTGCACTCTACGTTTTTATTTTGAACTACAATACCGGTATTGGTTTGTTATGAAAACTTCGACTGCTCTGTTGTCATCATTTGCGGCTGCAATAATGTTGTAAACTAAAATGCGTTTTAGCATCTACTTACAAGCTGGTTCATTTAATCCTTTGCTTGGTGCTTTAAAAAAGCAATTTATTAACGTCACTTCTTCCCATGAACTCTACCTTGTCCAAAACCGCATTTTTCTTACTATAATATTTTACCGGACATTTTCTCCAAAAAGTGTTTATCTTGTTTTTATTTCAGAGCTCCGACCATAGCAACATCATCCAAATGTATAAAAAGCCATTTACTACTATTAATTTTGCAATACATCAGTAGCCATCCTTCTATTACACTTGAATAATGTTGCGGTACATAATATCGTAGTTTTTAATTTATAGGCCTATTCACGTTGTGAGTTCAAAACTCAGTTCCTAAGGCCTCTCAGTTCTCAAAAGTCGGCAATTCACTTTGCTCTCCTTACTGCCAACATTCCCTTCCAATCCAAAGGCAGTATTCAATTTCCCCACGACTCAGACCTTCAAGCTACCCTGCCCGTCCGCGCCGTCATGCCTGCTTCCGGTAGTGACAGCCTTGCCGGCTAGAGTCGATTTCTCCTCCTCAAGCGGTCTATCTACCCTGCTCCTAGTATTGAATTTTGGTTTTCTAATTTAAGGCTTTTCAAGGAATTCTAGGCCGTGTACAAACCCTGTTTTAATCTAATAGTTTAGAAAATACACGGAATAGGCCTTTTCTCAAAGAAACCTTAAGTGGGAAATAAAGCCAGACAGCAAAGTATGGCGTCAGAGCACCAGTTCCACTAACAACCAACACTAACTACTAAGGTTGATTGGCACAAAGGATGGAGTTTTCCTGAGGACATCATTTACGCATTGTAGGACATTCCACACCTATAAACCCTTTGCAGGACTGTGTGGTTTAAAAACATCATCTGTGTAATGGGGCAAAAACTAGGTCCCGCAGAACACCCCAAACTTTGTGACAGGGCCATGGGGACCCCGAGTGAAGTCAGTAGCAACACCCCAGTGGTCAGCGCCCTCGTCTCCAAACCAAGTGAATGCCAATTAGAATCCAGCAACCGTCCTAAGTGATTTAAGTCATGAAGTGAATGTGCCCTAATGTTGGCAGTTTTTTGCCACCAAGTGGTTAAAACTGGTTTTTGCCATGGTTTTTACAGTTTTGGAAATATGGTAAAAATCGACTTGGAAGTTAAATTTAGAAAAAAAAAGTGTGCCCTACAATTATAGTCACAATATTGGCAAATTATAAAAGCTACCCTTGAAGCTCCCCATCATTTACTTTGAAAATCATATACACTTATATATCTTTCATACGCTTATTTTCACAGTAAAAAATATTTTTCTCACAATATCTATGCAACTTTATGCAACTGACTGTTCAAAATTTGCATAGATATTGTGAGAAAATAGCTTTTACTGTGAAAATACGAGTATGGAGCAGTTTGGGTTGGTTTTTGCCAGTTTTAGCCGGTAATACCCAGGAAAAACCCATGTTTTTGCCAATTTCCCGGTAAAACCCAGCCCTGAATCTGGGTGCCAAAGAACAGATTTTATGGAGAGTAAGAACACTACAGCATATGGAACTTATTCCCGAGTCAGTTCTGTCATATCCCCAACAAGTACGAAACCAGTATGTGATAAAGTACAGTCTTTAGCGTAAGGTGGTGTTTTAACCAAACGAGTGTCGTCCATACGAAAATAGGCTAGGCTACTGAAGATGTACTTCCCTAAATGATCACTATTCTGTCAATTTCTAAAGCATTTTCTCATTCCAGTAAACCATTTAAAATATCTAAACGAGACCTTTCCCTTGGTAGAAGAACAAATTCTACTGATTAAAAAGCATTGATTTAGCTCCCTGAAAACCAATAAACATGAGGTAACCTAGACCAACCACATTTTGAAAAAAAAACTACCTACACTACGTGCAAAGGAATGATAACAGAGACACTGTACAACACCAGCACTCCACAGAAAAAAAAGGTGAAAATAGCTGACAGGGCTTGTGATGGATAGAAAGTGATAAAATCAACAGAATAGAGATATACAATTCAAATCTAGCCTACCCCCTCTCCCCTTAATAGTTACGGCATTAGGGTTGGTATGGAGAAGGACATCGTTTCAAGCTCGCACAAATTCAATGTTCACTCTCTGTTGTTGTACAGCGAATTTTCAACAAACAATAAGCCCACTGTTATTAAAACTATGGGCCTCAACACGTTTGTCTTCGTCAGGCTTTTTCTTTATGCTAGGTCTACTCTCACATTTGTTTTCCTTCGTGGCTGCTGCATTTGGCACGTGTGCTCTTTGCCACTGATCTGTATTATGTAGTAAACCATGTGGAGAAGGAGTGGCAGATCTTGCACTCGTACAGGAAGTTCCCGACCATTCACATTAGTTAACTGAGAGCAAGGTGTCACGTAGGAAAAGGAGGGGCGGGCTCGGACTGGCCATAGTGCCATTGTGCCAATGGCACAGGTGCCCTTAGGCTACCTTACTTTCGGCGCCCCTTTGGTATAGTCTATTTTTTTCTGCTCCCCGCCAAGAAAAATGAATGGTTTTGGAATTCCTGTCCGCTGATAAACTTACCTTTTCTCTTCTCCCACCCTTTAGTTAAGTTTTTAATTCCTTTTTTCTTTAACTCGCTCCCCTCTTCCCAACCCACTCCAAAATTTGCAAAAACTAGCATTACTTGAAATGTGTAGTGAAGAATGCACCCCGAAGCCAGAATATGAAAATAAGTTAAGCTTCTTGAGCTTGATCCCTGGACTTTGCTTCTGCTTGGGGAGATTACAGCGCTTCCCCAAACCCGTTGACGGTTGGAGGCGCCATCACTTGAAGTTTCTGTAAAACGCATGGCGCCCCTTCCCGGTTATTTCGATAAATGGCACAGGCGCCCTTTCCTACCCAGTCCGACTCTGAGAAGGGGAGGCATCCTTCGTGAAAATTGTGTATTGTTATCGGAAGATCCTTGAAATGTTTTGTAGACACAAATAATAATACATTTTCTGCACTGTGCAAGATAACACAAGAAAAGGGGAACTCAGGATGCTAAAGACTCTTACTACGCATAGTATGGCAAAGTGCTGCCATCTCGCTTACCATGATTTTGGCCCCGTTATCCATGTTACCAAACTTTCAACATCTACGAGTTCTAGTTGCAAGACTTGTCAGCATGCTACTAAACATTAAATGACATAGCTTTCTTAAGACTAAAATCCCCCCAGACCCAACATTATTTATTTTCAAGGATTAAAACATGTTATCTAATAAGCTCCAACAGACTTCCAGTATCTATTTCACCAAGAAAGGCTTCATGTTAGTTTTAAAAGGATTTACCACCGCTTACTGACAAGACAACTTTAACTTTTTATCTGGATTAACATTAAGTCACCTACATACAATTGGTAACTGGATAATCTGGTTTACTATTTTGGTCCTTAGTCCACTACAATTACCAGTAACTGCAGTGCTGCAGCCAAAACTCAAAGGAGTCTTGTTTTAAAAGCAGCCGTCAACGCAAATATTCACGGATTATGTTACAGTAACAAATTCTGACATTCCAATGACCAGGAAAAAATTACTATCCGTCTGCGAATTAAAAGGACATACGAAGTCGAAAAAAAAGTTTATTCGCTGTTACATTGAAACAACTGCGGGTCCTTCCCTGCAGTTTTATTTGTTATGCAAGTTTTTTCCTTTCTTAGATGAGACACAGTCGCACTGTTTTTGCCATCATAGTACAGGGATAAAACCTTTTTTACAATAATCTTAGCCCTATCACAGTGACACAACAAAATAGAAACAGAAGCTTTCACTTAGTCTTACTGAGCATTCTTATATGCTGCTCTGTAGCCACTGCTGATAGAAATCTTACAGTTGACAATGACACCCAAAATGGGCTAAATAGGGGAACGGAGGAGGGTATGACAACCATACTTACCTCTTATCCCAAGAAAACCAAGAGAAAGAGGGAATAATTCAGGAAAAATGAACGTGTTTGCAACTTACACAACTGCCACTGAAAAGAATGATTTTAATGCTATAACCTGTCTCACTCACCCTACGAGTGAGCCACAGATGGTATGAATGGAAAACAGGTTTGTCACATGCTCCCAGAAATCCTAGTAAGAAAGTAGGCTTCTCTGTGCTACTTTGATGCAGGCACACATGGAAGCCAGT
Source organism: Lithobius niger (assembly GCA_023313725.1). Taxonomy (NCBI): domain Eukaryota; kingdom Metazoa; phylum Arthropoda; class Chilopoda; order Lithobiomorpha; family Lithobiidae; genus Lithobius; species Lithobius niger. The sequence continues at coordinate 11,085 of JAHWFP010091448.1, read as the reverse complement.
TCCAGGTATTTTTTAAACTACAATACCTGCAGTTTTATTAATTTTTTATTTACGTTCGTTCGTTTCTTAGATACGACACAGTAGCACTGTTTTTGCCATCACAGTACAGGGTTAAAACCTTTTTTACACTAATCTTAGCCCTATCACAGCGACAGAACAAAATAGAAACAGAAGCTTTCACTTAGTTTTACTAAGCATTCTTATACGTTGCTCTGTAGTCACTGAGGATAGATATCACACTTGACAATGATACCACAAAATGGGCTAAATAGCGGGAGGGAGGAGGGAACGACACCTAACTTACTCTTATCCTAAAGAAAAAATATATTCACGGCCGTAGCAAAATGAGAGAGAGGGAATAATTCGGGAAAAAAGAATGTGTCTGCCAACACTCACACAGCCTCCATTGGGAAGAAGGATTTGAGTGCTATACCCCATTTCACTCACCTTAAGAGTGAGCCACTGAGGGGATGAGTGGAAAACAGGTTCGTCACATGCTACCAGAAACCCTAGTTAAAGAGTAGGCTTCTCTGCGCTACTTCGACTTAAATGCAGCAAACCTGAAGCCAGTTGCGTGTACATCCCCGCCATAGGCACTCTTGAGGCATGGATACACTTTGTCGTAAATTGTTTCTCACATGTATGATAGAGCTTGTGTCACACAGTTCGTGTCTTTTCACTTTTTATCATGTCAGAGACTGCTGTGATATAGTGAGAAACTATCATGGTGTGGTAAAATTGGCAGACACAGAAGATGTGGTATTGTGCCGGTGTTCTGGTTTTGGATGCTTTATAAGCAGTTTTGTACATTCAAACAATACTACCGAAAATGTGCCTTCTAACCTAATGAGGTTTCTTCAATTTTGCTAAAGGGCAAGTTTCTTTAGGCTACATTTCATTGCAATTGGTTTGGCAAAGAAACCCAGAAAAAAAAACGGATGTGACAATGGACTCAGTAAAATACAGAACAGAGTTTGGAGCCTACTCGAATGTTTCACCTAGGCTTGGTCATTAACTAGAGACGAGACCGACACATAATAAGAAACCAACCAATACGATATCGAGACAGAACAATCATGACAAAATATGCTTTTAGTTGCTTACAGTAAACAGAATCGTCAGCTAGTGAGGCAGCCTCTTTATCAACAATCAATCTTTTAACAATCACATGTCTACAACCAGATGATTTACTGTTACTTGGCAGCGACGCACTAGCGTGTGTCAAGATAATGTTAAAGTCACTATGAACAATTACGTGTTAAATAAAAACATAAATTTGCCGGCCGCAAGAAGGCTGGCTGAAATTTGTTTATTTTGCCTAGGAAAATACACAATACCTGTTTATTTTGCATTGTGTTCTCAATGCTGTGTTTCATCCTAGAGTTTTTAAGTTTCGGTGATCCTGTCAGCTTGGGAACCCAACTGTGCATGCATGGCGCAGTCCTCCTTATAAAAGCAGCTCGCCACGAAGACTTATCTTTTGTTCTTTTTGATATGTAAGAAGGTGACTTAAGTGGGGAGGTAGAGTTGGTTTAGATATTGCATATTTTCCTAGGCAAAAGAAACAAATTTCAGCCGGTCTTCATTGGGGCCGGCAAATTCATGTTTCTTGTTTCTGCTTTAAAATATACAATACCTGTTTATTTTGCATAAACAGCAGACCTCGTCCGAGAACGGAGGCAGGCACCTTCTGAACGAATGCCCTAGGGTTCCAAGCTAGCTTTTTCCCTGGAATTGTAGATTTTGTGAGCATTGTCTTTTTTTTTTTTTGGTTATGCTCTAGGCCTATATTTTATAAAAACAGAATTTTCAAAAGAACGATTTTTTTTTGTCTTTGCTCATTCTGCTGTTGTTCTGGGGAATAAGAGGTGAGACTTTCAAAGGATTTTTACTGAACAAGTTACCTCAGAATGGATCCAATAGAAGTTGCTGTTGGTCTTGGTCGAGTGGATTTCCAGTGGAGTTCCTAGAATTGGTTCACATTTCATTTTCGGGAAAGTTTTTTTTTTTGAGAAGAAGAGTTCGCAGGCTCCTGCCTTGGCATGCTTGATTTGCATCATTTCAACTGATTGCTTAAATGATGTGGGTTCATTACTGGATGAATGTTGTCACACTGAGAAGCCTTTTTTTTTTTTGGATTTTGAGATTTAATGCATTGGCTTTAGGATTTTGGTGAGGTCCCGAGGAAAAAAGTGTTCATGGTGGTACGAGTTGCAACTCCTTCCCCTCTTTGCCTCATCTGCGTTTATGATAGAGCAGAAAGAAGGGGTCGGGCGGTGCAGTTTGCTGGGTGACGTGTCCTTTTTTTTTGCTTTATCAAAAAGTTAGTGCTGCAGAATGGTTGTTTCCACTAGTGTTGCACGGTAAATCGGTACTCACGGTAAAAAAAATTACGGTATCAATATCGTTTCTGTTTTAGCACCACGGTATTACCGTGATTATGGTTCTGACGAGCATTAACGAATCAGCTTTTCCCTCTTTTTGTTTTGGATGGCAGCAATTTTTTAATTAAATTCGCATAAGTAAGCCCCGATACGGAGGTTTGAAATTTGCACGAGCGAGTGAAATCCGATTCTACTGCTAGGCAGAGGACTTGTCCACATTGCGTACAGGGGTTGGGGGGGGGAGGGGGGAGCAACTCTTCAGTACCAAGCATGTCCGAGCGTGTTTGTGTTGTCGATGTCATGGCGTCCAATCAAGAAGAAAGCGAATTCCCGCTATTAGTGAAAAATAAATGCAAAGAGCCATATTTGATTCTTTTGTGCTCAAGTGGATAATAGCGCAAAATTATTTCCTAAATTACCGTAGACCGCCGTTTTCAGAACCGTACCGTACCGTCCTGCAAAAACTTAATACGGTGCAACACTAGTTTCCACAGCAACTTCGATGATTTCTTTTTTTGAAAGACGATTTTCCTAACATGTTTTCGGTGGTGGGTGTCTGGTTTCCACGAAGACGGAAGCTGTAGCAGAACGCTTTCGCCTTTAGCCTGCAGCTTGAGCATGGTAAATCCAGGGTTTGGAAGTTTGCGAGATGCTGCATTCCCGGATTTTGGGGTTGGAAATTCGATTGATTGTCGAATTGCCATATAGAGTAAGTTAACTATAAAGGCCGGCAGGGCAGGATTTGGTGGCTTTTTTCCCAGTCTGAAGTCAGTTGACGATCCTTGTGCATCTCATAGTTTGATACTTCATTATTTGGTAGGGGTGTAGGAGTGAAAGCTGGGTCTTCAAGGTATTGAGATTGGTCGTGAAAAATTTGGACGATCTTTTGTGTGAATTTGAGCGTTTCCTGCGCTGAAGGCTAGGGCCAAGTCCGGCTCCGACGGGAGAATGCCAGAATGGGAGTAAGCCAGAATGGGAGATTTTGCCATATAGCGATAGTGATATTTTGTGTTCAAAGTGAACTTCAGTGGTTGAAGTGTCCAAACGACTCCGTCTTCTGGGTTTGGGGCTGATGGACGGTGGGCTAAACCACAAGCTAGTTGGTTGTCAGCAGATTGTTTTAGACGCCGAGCATTCTCGGATTGCAAATTTTCGAGGCGTTTCTGTAAAGAGAACAATTTCTGTTGGGAGTTTTCTTGTATTTTTCTTGAGCTTGCTTTTCTGTGCTGATGACAGGGTCAGTATTTTGCGTATTGTTGACCATGTTCACTCAACAGATGACTTAAGAGCGTTTGAAGCTTCGTTAAGTCCAACTAACTGGTTCAGTTGGGCTGTCAACCTCTTGTGTCACAATTTGAGAATGAAGAATTTCAGGTTGAATCTCAGTTTTACATCCAACAATTACCTCAATGGTTGGTATGTTTACCATTAAAGGTGCAGTTGAAAAATCTACAATTACTCCAGGGCTAGATTGAGATGAGTTAACGATTTCGTTAACCGGAAAGTTGTTGTCCATTTGAACATGTAGATTCGATTGTTTCAGATGTTACTGTGCAGGGTGGTATCTGAATGATTTGACTGTTTGTTTCAGAATCAGGTGCGTTGGAAACTAAATGTTCGACTGATTTTTCCAGTTCGTGAAGGGTGGTCATGGAAGGTCTGGGATTCCCAGAGATTGCGGGGAAGGGATACTCCGACGATGAGGTTTTAGTTGCTTTCAACGACGTCGACACAGTTGAATTGGAAGTGAAAGGAATGAACGGAGAACTCGATGGCGATAGTCCCGACATTTGAGGGATTTTGGGGGTTGACACTTTCCCTAGTTTTTCCCTCTCGGCTTTGTTTTGTTGTTGCTTGAGGTCTAAGTTTGAGGCCCTCATCATCACCTTTATTGCCATCCAATCTTGAAGTTTGATTTCAAAACATATTAGGCATGGCCTTACGAAAAAAATCACAATGTCGGTGATATTGGCAACCAAGATGGCGATCCTTCTTTCCCTTCTTGGATAGACCACGGCAGTTGCAGCGTCCAGGGTCTTGAATGGCCGGTTGTTGCGCAACGTAAAATATTCACTCCTCCGGGACTATTTTTTGCTCTGCCACCACGAGTTTCTTCATTTTTACGACGAGCAGTCAACGCTAATCAGGCGAAAAGTGAGACAAAGGGACTGAGATTGCGCCACAATCCGATGAGATGATAGTGGGTTTTACGGCCGATAAGGTGCTGGGAATTCCCGTTCAGATGAAGGGGGGGAAAAGGAAGAAAGGCCTTGAATCCATTGTTTGAATGTTTGGAGGGGTGCCACAAATTTTTCCTAGGATTGGCATTTTGATTCTGGTCGCGAGACGATTTTTTTTTTTTTGGGGGGGGGGGGGAATACACATTTGTCTGTTTGGCAGCAGGGTCCTCGAACCACAACACCGACGAAAGAAGGCTGCGAAGAGTGTCCAAACCTATTTGAAACATCTTGATTCGCAGCGAGGATGAAGGGTTTCTTTTGTTTGTTTTAAATCTTGTTGTTATGACGCCTCCCTTCTTTTTTAGTGGTGGAAGAAACAGAACTTCACCGGCGTTAGGCACAAAAGAGTAACCGATGAACACCAAGGCGATCACTTTGTGACAGCTGGGGCGTGTTGATGGATGACCCTCTTTTGTTGAAAAAAAAAGGTCGCGAAAACCGTTCTTGTGAAGAGGGATTCCCCTTCCAAGATCTATGGTCTTCAAAGGTAGGGAAGGGATGATCGAGCCGTTAAGTGTTGAGTTGATTTTGTTTGTGATCGGTTGGAATGCTTTCGTGCTTGATTGGTCGGTTTTGCTTCCTGAAGCACCAGAGATGATGCAGGTGTTGCAAAGCGACAATACGCCGGAGGGCCAAAATGTTGATTGGGTCGAAGATTGAGAAAAGCTCCAAAGGATTTGATGAGGAAGGGCCATGATGATTTTGCATCACCGCGCCAGTGATGTGGCTTTTACCGCCGGATTGAGAACGATCGTTTGAAAGAGGATGCGGAAAAATGCACGAAAGGACTGCCGGTAAAGGCGGGCCCAACATCGTGCGAACCCAAGAAGCCGTTTGGGTTTGTTGAATTGATGAAAGCCTACGATAAGTGGTTCCGGCTGCTTTTTTTTTTTTTTGTCGCCGAGCAGTTTCCTGACCATAAATGGCGCGATGATTGAACAGCGTGTTTGTTGCGTTCTTTTATTGAGAACATCAGTTCGAGAACAGGCGCCTTGGTTCTTGTCGATTGGATGCGGAAAATATTGTCTAGCGACGCAAACGGGAGGGATCAGAAAGTTCGTCTGGTGACCTCATTGTTGATTTGAAATCCAAAAGGAAGAGTAACCACCTTGTCGCTAATAATTATCATCATCATCATTTCTAACGTTTGCATTTATTTGTGTCCAAATCAGCAAGAATTGAGATAAGCACGTTCACTTCACCGAAACCCCTTTTAAAATTGAATTCATTGTTCGAAATACCAATTTGACGCACACCGGTGAGTTGTCCTTGATCAGAAGCATGTCTGCTTTGTGAAAATTCTCTATCCTTTCGGTATAACCAGTATCATTGACTTGTCACACAGTTTCACTTATGTGACACGATGACAAGAAAGCGGTCATACTATCATTTAGGATATGTCACAACTTACGGGTGTGAAAGTTGAACAAATTAATTCAAGAATAGTTTAACAGAAAAGTCGAGTATTGAGCAGAGTTCAAGTATTTGGAGAACATCTTTAGTTTGACAGTGTCTTTTTGATTCTTTAGAATAATACGCTGCTTTAACTGACTGTATTGGTCAGTATGTATAGGGTTTCCAAACCCGGACCTAAATGCCAACCCCGGGTTTTCGTCTTTTCCAGGTGCCCAGGTTTTACACAAAATTGAACGACATGCAACGCGAGTTCATAAGTCACACCTTGCAAAATTGCTAATATTACATTAAGAAAAATGGAAGTAAACTACTTTTTACACACTTCTTGAAAATTTCTTAAACTACTTAAACAACGGCGTAACGTAGCTACCACCTGAGCTAGGATAGAAGCAACAACACTGATTGCTACAGCAATGGGGGAATGAGGAGGCTTTCCTGCTTGCCCGAGTCTATCACCGCTGATGGATGCGTAGCGTAGCTCACTTGTATCGCACTTCTTTTTAATTAAAACAGTGAAAAATATGAGTTGAAAATTAAAATGGAAATAGTTTTTTGGATTAATATTTTGGCTAAGTCTCCATTTCATCACAATATTAAACCCGAAAAACCGGGGTTTTGGGGTCTGTAAATCGACTGGGTACCAGGGTTTACGGGTACCCGTGTACGAAACCCTAGTGTGTTTAAATCATTTTCTAGTTTTAATGATATAGCCTAACTTAAAAATGATTCAAGCTACTGGGATTTAATCTAAACCACTGGAAAGCTCTCGAGACGATGAATTTGGTATATGGAATGTCAAAATCGGTAAAGAATTGGCCAAATTTTTGCATTTTTACCAGATTTGAGTTTTTCGAGTATGGGTGCAAACAACGAACAGAGTTCAGTAGCAGCACACTTGAATCGGTTCAAATTTTTCAAGTATCGCACATCCCTAGTCACAATTAGTCGCTAGTTGTTTGAAGTCTACAGAGGATACATGCCGCGGCATAACTACGTCATGTTGCACCCCCCTGCAAAATTCCAGTGTGTGCCCCCTCACCCAGGAACCACAAATAAACTTGTGACAAATTAAACACGTGTATTTTAATATTTAAATTTTTTAATTTAATTTTTAGTAACACATGTACAACTTGCATTACAACTTGTAGTTGTGTTTACAATTCTCTTCGTGAAACTTTTATTTCTGCAAATATCTTTAACTACTTCACCTAAATTTATTTCACAAAAAAGTCCATAACGTTGACGCTCATTACTGTGGAACACTGCATCAAATTTACTTCCAACAGAGTGGAAATTCTCCATATTTCGCTTACTTCCACACTCCAGATAGTTCCTTATCTAGCTAATTTTCGACTGCAGCCTGCAGTCTTCTTCAGGCTCTTCGAAGGTAAGTTTATCTTCTGTTTACATCCTTCGTTGTGAACACGATCGCCATCCGAGTTTGAAATCGCCGCTTCGCGTAGCCTCCCGAATTTAGAAGGCCCTTCGTCACTGCCAAGCCTCACGTCTTCTGTAGGCCGTTCCCAACCTCTCAGTTTCCATTTTGCATTCAGTTGTTTTCTCAGGTCGACTCCAATTAGGTTAGACACTTGAGGGGAGGAAGGGCCCTGTATATTCATCAGTGGTACGTTTTCAATTTCATGGATCTTAATTGCAATGGATTCCAAATTTCTCAGATGTCTGTCCCATCCAGAATTCGATCGAATCAGTGTCTCAGCTCTGTCCCACATCATTTCATGCTGGTTTTCCATGCAATGGACTGCTATGCCGTTATCCTTCTTATTCCTCACATTCCCCATATGTTGGCCAAGTCGTGTCCGAACACCTTTTCTTGTCTCGCCAATGTATACGGCATCGCAGTCCTTGCATGGCACTCTATAAACTCCTTCTCTGGTGTTTGCCACTTTTCCTAGAGCCCTCTCATCTTGAGATTTTTGGGTCTGCCTTTGCATTCGTTCGGCATTCTTCACTTTATTTTTCTTTCGAATTTTCTTTCCCAGTCCCTCTTCGTTTTTGAGAAACGAAGCAAAGCCATTCTCCTTCAAAATCTTCTGTATCGGGCTACTGACTCCTTCTAGGAAAGTCAGCGACACTGTTGGCTTTTCTTCCTTCTGCGGCTTCTCGCTACCAAGTCCATTTTGTCCCCTCGCCCTGGCCATCGACTTCTTGATGAGTCCATTCAACATACCCCCAGGATATCCTAATTCCAGAAATCTCCCTTTTGCATCTTGGAGGTGCGGCCACGCTCTCTCAATTGTGCTCGAGTTGGTTACCAGCCTGACAAACTCATTCCGTGCTATGGCTTTTAATTGTTCTTTCGGGTGGCCCGAATGGTATGGGTACGCGAAGCGGCGATTTCAAACTCGGATGGCGATCGTGTTCACAACGAAGGATGTAAACAGAAGATAAACTTACCTTCGAAGAGCCTGAAGAAGACTGCAGGCTGCAGTCGAAAATTAGCTAGATAAGGAACTATCTGGAGTGTGGAAGTAAGCGAAATATGGAGAATTTCCACTCTGTTGGAAGTAAACTAAATTTATTTGCCTAGCTTGTGCCACTCTACGCTTAATATTGCCGGCCCCTTGAACCGCTCTTGCGACATAGTACTCCTGAGGTAATTCCTTATGATTTTTAGATTCGAAAACTATCGTTCTGCCAAAGCAACAGTTACTGAAAGCGCAAGGAACCATAATGTTCACTATTAAAGTGGCCCCATATTGCTCTAAGGTGGCATTATCACCGATTTAAAGTTTGCAGAATCTGGCAACATCTAGCGCTATCTAGTAAATAGCAGTTTGCTTTCACCAAGCATAGGAATGCACAACAGTATTTCTTTCAATGAAACAAACAAGCCACGACCTCCTCAATAGAGTGAAAATTTGGTCTGTCCTCGTGCACCTGGGAGCAAACTCTAAAGATTAACAATATTACTGTCGCTAGCTTTTTCTTTCGATTTTCAATCGGTGATAGTGCCACTTTAAAGGAAGCAACAATACAACCAACAGCAAATTTCCGTTTCTTTAATATGTTCAATAATACTAAAATGTTATTAATTTATTATTTTATTGCTTGTTAATTAACCCTTTAAGGACTGCGTGCGCGCTAAGAACTTATAACTGACTTGTAGAAAAAAAATCGCAGCTTCTCACCCAATTGAGGTAAGGGAATGAAACCTGTGTCACTTTTATCCTTAATGATCTGGCTTTCATATCCCAGTTTAAATTTTACTGTAATTGGCTAAAAGTTTTCGATATGACTTGTAGAAGAGCTGTAAACAGTAATTATACAGCGGGCGCACCCGTCCTTAAAGGGTTAACTCGAAGTTTTAACAACTTTATGCGTCATAGTTACAAACAAAATCAAATATTAATTATTACAACAAGAACAGCATTAGTATTTAACTATTTATTACAATTACTGTAATGTTACAAAAATTTTAATCTATTGCATTAATTCAGCTGAATGCCGCAGATAAACACGATTTCCCCAACTTTTGATATTTTGGCTCGTCATCAACACGGTAGTGTTCAATACCTAAAAAAATTCGATGTAGTCGCTAGTCTTCTCTAGTTATGTGATGTGATAAATGTTTGATTTAATACAACAGTTGACGCCAACAATACGATGTGACTTAACGCCAATAATAATAATAATGTGCACTAACCATCTGTAAGTAACTTGAGGGGTGAAGTGCTAGCACGCTTCTAGATGTTATGTACTTTCGTGCAAGCGTCTTCCAATTCTCTCTCACACATGCTTTCTTTTTCTAGATGGCCAAACTCTCTCTGATCGACATATTGGGATATATTGAGTAGTCGGAGTTTGCGGTTGACTTTTAATTCCAAAATGGTCGCTATTACTAGCGTTTTCGGCCACTAAAATTAAATTAAACAGTGCTCAGGAGTGTTACCAAAAAAATAAATAAATGACGCGGGCGAGCGGTGTTTTTTTTTTTTTTACTTTTTATCAAACAACTCCAGCAGCTTACATTTTGTTGAGGAATATAACATCAACATTTTAATACAAACTTGAGCCATGTTGAGAGATCAAATGTTGCACCTTCGGTAAAATTCTTTTCTTTAGATTCAATTTTTGAGTTGTGACACGCCTATGAAACGCCCATAGATTTGTTTCGAAGCCATCATTTAAATAGAAATTGGACTCACGAAGTCATCGGCTCCAGGAATTGTTTGGTGAAAGCGTTGATGCATGATCGGACAGTTTTTTTTTACTATCGCTTAAACATTTCATGTGCTAAGAAAAAAAACTCCATGGTTGCGTTCATGAGAACCATGTAATTAACTTTTAGCGGCCTCAAGTTTTTACGATAATCATTCGAGTTATATCAAGCATCCATTCACTCACAGAAGTTGGCTTAGTTTCGTTGGCAGCTCAGTCAAGATCAAGTCTTTAAATCATGCGATATGTTCTTAAAATTCATTGAAACGAGCATATCTGTAAGGTGCGACGTCAACCACAATATCTGGCTAAAACACGTAGTTAACGTATACTTTTTATCATATCAAAAACGTAAAAGGGGCCGCCAAGTTCCGAATGGTTCGGCTCTTTATAGGAGTGATATCAACACACCAAAACATTCGCCAAGTTGATCGCACTGCTTAATAGTTCGAAGGGTAAATGAAAACTAGAACATTGCTATTTTCGGTAGCAATGTTTAAGTTTTCATTTAATGTCCGAAGTATTATTCGGTGCGATTAAGTTGGCAAATGTTTTGGTGTGTTGATATCACTCCATTGAAGGGCCGAATTCAGAACTTGGTGGCCCCTTTTACCAGTTTTGGTTTTTGATATGATATCACTCCTTTTTTTAAATTGTGTATTGGCTTAACTCCACTACTGCCACATCAACAAGAAATTAGTTTTCAACAATTAGCTACTACCTTTTGCCTATAGGCTGAACCATTCTCAACTTAGTCAGCCTCTTTATGGGTTTTTGGTTTGGTTTTAATTTTGTTGTAATTTGTATTACAATATTTAGTTAGTTTTGGTGTGTTGATATCACTCCTTTGAAGGGCCGAACCACTC
>JAHWFP010091447.1:53880-108498 GCA_023313725.1 Lithobius niger | reverse complement strand
CCCCCTCCGCGATACATTCTCACCAGTCACTTCTTATTTAGTTGGCATCGGATTTAATTTTTTTCAACAAATGTCAAAATGCATCGATGTGAAAAAATCGACTTCGAAAAAAGCAGCATTTGTAACAACACTATTTCTGTCTCGGATTTCAATTTTCGCGACGTGCGTAGCTTACCGGGACGGTGAAATTAAGCATCTGTTTCTTTGTTTTTAAAAGTTTTTCAGAATCATGAATTTTCACAGTGGAAACCATTATGGAGTTTTTACAACCAAAAACCACATTAAGGTAAAAGAACCCTTCCAGTTTTCCCACCAAGTTTTAGCCATAGAAAAGTACTGTAAATCATGTGTTAAACTTTCACATGAAGTGAGGCTGGCTCACCACCCCTCCTCCTCCCACCTCTCTCCCTCTCCCCCCTCCCTCTCCCCCCACAAAATGCTTTAAGGTCAGAATTGTGAAATAGTCGAGTTAGGCCCAGCCCTTAAATTTGTGGGCTAGGAGGGGAGAAGACTCGCCTTGGTATCTCATCGTAATGCTGCATAAGTAGTGGACCTAGTATTTTCAGACGTTTATGATCGCATGCACACTCGCTTCTCCCCAATCTTAGTTTGTGCTTTCCACTAGATCAGAATAATACAGTGAAATGACAGCGTTTTATGCTTAAATTCTTTATTTCAGGCACTTCAAGAATTAGACGAAGAACTACGAGACAACTACCTTGAGGTCTTGACCCGTTTCTACTTAGCTTTTGAGAGTATTCACAAATATGTCATGGATCTTAACCAGTTTCTGGATGACTTGGATCAGGGTATCTACATCCAGCAGACGCTTGAATCTGTTCTAGTCAATGAAGATGGGAAACAGTTAATGGTGAGCCTGATTCGGATGAAGGATTACTAACATGTATTTGGAATTTGAAATAAGATTCGTTAGCTGAACCATGTTATTTAGGCTAGAGATGCAAAAACCGGCAACCGATGTTGGCATCGTATATTGGAAATCGTCCTTTTTTGCCTACATTGGTCATCAGGCCCGGATGGTAGGGCGGCTGGAGGGCGATCGCCCGGTGGGCCAGCACCCCCTCTTTTTTTTTTGTATTTTTTTTTAATTTGTTCATTGTAATGCTCATATGCTTAATCTTGTAATGACCGATTCAACTGAATGCTGCAAAGGGGGAGTGTGGTGTGGGTGCCTGTAAATTTATGGAAAAACTTATTCGGTAGGACATTTTTTTATAATTTGGTGGGCCATGAGCCCGGTCATAAGAATTGAGCCAGTCCGGGCCTGTCGGTCATCAGAGTATTAAGACACTTTGTGACAGATGTGTCGAATTAATTTTTGGGTGTTAAATTTTAGGTCTACAGAAGTTTTAAATATTGTTTGTGAAGTCCTCTTAATAACTTACGACTCCATGAAAAATATCACTTAGTTTCACTTTACTTTCTTAAATATCGGACTGTGAGATATCGGATCTGACATTGTCCGATGTTTTTTCAACATCGGAATCAGAATTTTAGCACATTGGTGCGTCCTTAATTGGGGCTGAACCATTGTGTGTACTGGCATCAGTAAAATTAAATAACTTTTAGTACATTTTATTTTTTTTTGTTTAAAGCGACCGATGCTTCTTCCAAGATATAATTTTCGTTGTCTTTTCTGAATATGTCAAATGCTGCACCAGTGCCCCAATTTTGCAGACATAGTAAAGGGGACGCCTTAAATTAAAGTGGGTGGCCCTAATTTTGGGCTCGTCAGTAGAGAATACTCCGTTGATGAAGCAAATTCTTAGATATTAACATTGTTTAAATTTAAGAAAATAATTTCAAATAAAATAGATCTCTGGTCACCTGGTGACTTTTTGAACTTGAACTATGTTCAAGAACCAAAGTATTATTTTTTGCGTGGCCTTACTAACATTTTCGTGTTTTTCATGTTCTTTGCAGTGTGAAGGTCTTTTTTTGTATGGCGTAATGCTCCTTATCGTAGACATCCGTATCGAAGGAATTGTTCGGGAGCGAATACTTGTCTCGTATTACAGATACAGGTAAATGTACCTTCTAAAGCTTCGTAATTATTGCATTGCTGTAAGTTCTTCATAGTGAAGGCTTTCCCATTAAGTTTTCAAAATATTTTATAGTTTTAAAACCATTATTTGAATATTTCTGTTTTCTCTTGAAGTGCACAACGCACAACGACGTACTCTAATATTGATGACGTTTGCAAGCTGCTTCGAAGCACCGGTTACAGCAGTGCCGTTGGCTCAAAACGTCCTCCAAATTATCCTGAGGATTATTTCAAGTATGTAAGAAAGAAAGCAACGATAGTTATCCAAATTTGAAAAGCAGAAACATAATCACTTTGTTGTTTGTTTATTTGAAGACGTATTCCAATTAGCCAAACCTTCATCAGTATGGTTATTGGACGCCTCCGGTCCGACGACATATACAACCAGGTTAGCATTTTAATGGGGTTGTTATGCTTAAGGGGGGCATTGCTTGCATAAAAATGGAGAACTTAATTTAATGTGTGACATTATTCTGATCAGCTAATCCTTGGTTTTTTTTTTATGTTGTAATGCTAGTCCAGTTCCAGTGTTTTCTAGTCTTTTCTATTACGGCATTTACTGGTAATTTAAAAGATTTGCTAAATCAGATCCGGATCCTAACTGAATCCAAAATAAAACCTTTGTTGATGGTTTCAGTCCTTTGTATTTTATAAAACTAAATTTTCTCTGTACCTGAAAAACTGAGTAAATTTTAAAGACTTCAAGGACTTGAGTAAACATTTTCACAACTTGTTCATTGGTTTATTCCCTATAATTTCTGAGCAGTTTATGGTAGCCATTTGAAATTAATTCCGTTGGAAAGCTGGTGAAAAAATGCTTTGAATGTTATATTGGAATGTTCATATCGGTGAAAAATTAGCTAAGTTACTGAAAAATCAGCTAGACATTAAAAATTGTGCCTTCAGATTCAGATGATCCCTATTTTTACGGTAATCTTGATGCACTGAATGCACTGAAGGCAGTGCACTGATGCACTGAAGGCTGAAGGTTGCAGTGTATTTCAGCATTTTCCAGTCGGGACATTTTTTCCAAGTGTATTTCTCGTTTATGCTTGGAGTTTTGTGCTGTACATAAAATTCTCAAATAGCTGTGTTCTGTTGATTAAAATCCGTGGTGGTCCAAAGTTGCCTCAGTCGTGCAAAGTGCCAAAGGGAAAATCTGAGTGAGTCTATCTCTGCTAGCTTTCAGCACTACGAAAATCTGGTTTTTAGTGAGATTAGCTTCAAGCGCAGGAAATTGACTTTCCATTGAGCCGAGCCCACCTGTGTTGAATTTGGTGCAGTATTTTTTATTCCTATTTTTTTTATATGTACGTGCATGATGTCTCTAAGTTGGAAGTTTTTTCATGTGACTGTAGAACCACTCTAAAATATTTTTTTCATTGGAAATTCTTAAAATTTTCGAAAGAAAGCTAACAAAGTAGTGGTGCCAGCCAACTATACATTAGGGGGGGCGGGGGGGGGGCCAATGATTCCCCGACAGAGGAGGGCTAAGAAAATGAACATTTTTTGTTCAGATTTGTTCTACTTTAGGAGGGATACCAGGGTAGAGAGGCCCCCCCCCCCCCACACCACCCCTGAGCTAACGTTCTACAGTTTAACCTTGACCAAAAAAAATTGTTTCTTCCTGCGTATGGAGGAAGCCAAATTTTCTGTCCACAAGTTGAAATTTAGTAGTTTTTTTCCTCTTCATTGTGGCTTTGTGTACAATACTTCTTTAATTGTTTTCCAACTCTTATTGGTGCAATGAACTTATACTGGGTGGAACAGAATGACAGTATTGGGGTCCACCGTTTCCTTGTAACATCTCCAATCCAGATGTGGAGCAGCTTATAGAATCGTTACTGGGTCATTTGCAGGTGAGAGTTGGATTGACCTTGATGTGTGTTCAAGGTCATCACATTTCTAACTTTTTACCTGAGCGTCGAGATCAGTGGTGTAAATTCAAAAGATATAGGGAATCATTATCCAATACCTTTCAAAAAGACTGAATGAAAAACGGTTAACTGCAAACATTATGGGCAAAAGAACCCCACTAAAGTAAGGGTGGCGTGTGATGTAAGGAACCGTCTCGAGCAACTCACTGCCAATTTGCTTCATTGCCTGGCATTGCATTGTTTGCGATGTCCCCATGCCTCATAATGTTGCCCTTACTTTTTTGAGGTTTATTTAACCCGTAACGTTTGCAGTAAAAACCAATGTTCGTTATGTCTTTTTGGATGGTATTTTAAGATTTCCTACATCTTTCTGATGTACACTTGTGGTTCACAACACTCTGGTAAAACTTTAGAAACGTCATGACCTTGAGGCGTGTCAGGGTCAATCAAGCTCACACGCAAATGGTACTCTAACGACTCTGTAAGCTCATCCAAGTTTCATTTCGATTCATGATGTTACAAGGAGATGATGCAGACTGGCCCATTCATTCTGTAACACCCTGTATAAATCTTGATAACCAGCCAGGTATTTAGTATGTTTTCTGCTATTTCCTGTGTATAACTATAAAATGTAAAGATGCAACCGCGGCAGTGTCATTTTATTAAAAATTGAAGTGAAAGGTGTAGTGTTTTTAACACGCCGTGTGCAGTTGCTCAGGCACAAGTAGGGTTTTCCATCCTTATGGACTTAAGCGCCATTCGGTTAAAGCCTCGTTGTTTGACTATTACGGTAGAAAAAAATGATTGAAAACCTATTTCCTTTCATTGTCACTTTGTTTTGGTTGCTTTTAGGCAACTAACATATCCTCTTTTTAGGTGTCAGCGTATCCACTTCCCGACCACCGCAGTACGGCATTAGCAACGCAGGCATCCATGCTTTATGTCTTGCTTTACTTTGCTCCGAACTTGCTTCACACGCAAACGGCCAAGATGAGAGAAATCGTGGACAAATATTTTCCCGACAACTGGGTACATGGTTCATTATCGTGCACATCTCATCTGCTACCCCAGGATCTTATGAATTTGTCTCTTATCGTTGCTTTATTTTTTAGGTTATCAGTGTGTACATGGGAATTGTTGTTAACTTAATTGACGCTTGGGAACCATACAAAGCTGCCAAACTGGCACTCAGCAACACCTTGGAGCCCCAGAATGTCAAAGAACAGGTAAGTAAAATATGGAAATACACCTTTATTTAATTATGCTAGAATGGGCACACCGTGTTCAGTTCGAAGTACTGTCAGCTGTGAAAAAAAAAAACGATTTCAATATGCTGACGAAAATATACATCAATGCAATCTCCTCCTAGAGAAAACTTGTTGGCTTCCCTGCCAGCTCGGTAACTATCCACAGGGCAGGCATGACACAGCCCTCTTATAAAATTCCTTCTCCAGCTACGAGGCTTTTCGCTGGCCATTCTGCCGCTAGGAAAATGGACTCGCCAATGTTCATTGCCGAGGCCGATTCAACTTCCTGCTTCGACGACAACTCGGTTTCGACGGTCGTTTGATCAACCACGCTCAGCCCTTCGCCACCAACGGTTGCTTCGGCCCCTTCTCCAGTGCACGTTCCTCTACCTGACATTGGTTCGCCTGTGCACCCGGTCATCCTACCACTCCAGCAGAACCCTCTTCCAACGTCCCGGCTACACATTGTTCGTTCGCTTCGCATTTCTCAAGCCGCACCACCTCGGCACTTGGGACGACCACCGTTCATCCCTACACCTCGGTAGTTATCGCGACGACCCCCTTTCCATTTTCATGGAGACCACCCTTCTGAACACTTCATCATGGCACCTTTTAGACTCGAGATTCTGGTCATTTCAATCATTTAAACTCCCTCTTGCTTTGCCTTTGTTGCATCCAAGTTCCTACCGATAGGCATGCCCTTGCCCCTCGACAACCGGCTCTTCCCTTTCGCATCCCTTGTCGTCCTTCCCTGGTCATCGACTGCTACCTCAACCTTCTCTTACGGCACGACAAGTCTTTCCTGCATTGGACCGGACGTGCCTCGGTCGTCTTCACCTTCCACGTACTCTCCTACGACCGAGGCACGTCCGGTCCAATGCAGGAAAGACTGGTCGTGCCGTAAGAGAAGGTTGAGGAGGTTTGTTCGCCTTTGTCACCTTGCCTCCCTTGCCTTGTAGACAGCTCGTTCCCTCTCTGACCTTCCTCTAGTCACGAGATGCCTCTCTTATGTCAACCTGGATCACCATAGTTTCTCTCCTCGCAACCACGGTCTCCTGCGACCCTGACCAAGAGTTTTGCCTATGTCCCTGGGATATCTCGGTTACTAATCTCCATCTTTCCTCGAAACCTACCATGCCAAGAAGACCAACCATTCCGCTCCAATCTGTTCGCCTTCAAACAACGACCGTTTTCACCTATGCCTTCAACGTTAGCGTGCTCGACCTTCGCTTTCTGCCCTACGTCTTTGACACCACCCACCTCGCTTCGCAGTCCGGCTTAATGCTAGGCTACCATTCACCTGTCATTCTTTTGTTTGTAATTCTTAAATAAAGAATACATCCCGCATGTTACAGCATAATATCAGCCATGCCTTCGGCACGTTCACCTAAACGGCAACAACGAATTCCCACATCTGTGGTCTTGGATCTCCAACCACACCAGTAGTTCTCGGGGCATCCATGACCGCCGTTGCATATTGCATAATCATGGCCGGTCAGCCACTGGCAACCGTCTTTTCGTCACCCTCCATGACGCAACTAGCCACATTTCGACCAAGCTCTCTCTGATCATTCAGGCACCCATGGTTGCCTCAAACACCGCTGACCAAGCCACATACGTCCTGGCACTTTCGGACGAAAAAAATGAAGGGGGGGCAGGGGCCATCATGGTCCTCAGCAAATGATGAGCTGGCAGACACGACTCGCCTGCCAAGCTCGCAACCCTTCCTAACACGTTGACGTTACATTCTCTACGTCTCGACCACCACAGTTTTACAACCCCATTCTCTCTTACGGTCGTTCCTTTCGCTGCACCACAGTCAGTGTTGGACCATTCACACATTATGGTCCTGTATGCAACTACCACCATCTGGTCCTTGGCTCAATATGACCACCCGCTCGATCTCCCGCTGTCGCCCACCTCTGTTCATAAGTGTCTCTAGTGCTCATCGGGGATTTCCCGCAAGGCCGTTATTTTTGGCGTGAAACTGGCTCTACCGCCAGAACCGACCTTTGTTCGCCTTGGGCAGTGTTCGTTTTTATGTCCTCTCTCATTAAGACCACGTCTCTTTATATTTGCTATGGATAACCAGGATCAGGATCTCTCAACACCCAATTCGCAAGACACAACACACACCAGCTCTGACGGATTCCCCTTCTCATATTCCTGACAGTCCAGAACGATGCCATTGTCCGGGTTTTCTCACGGCATAATGTCACATCGATCTGCATCTAGTGTGCCATGATCATAGAATATGCACTTATTACACTAACAAGTGCTCAATTTGCAAAACCGTAACCAAGGAGAAATGGACCACTACTTAAGAGAACAAACATAAGTCAAGAATTCGCTTCATTCAGAAAGCCCAGAAACGGGCACGGGATCGTTTACTCCGGCTAGTAGAAAAATAACTGCGTCTCCAAAAATCAAACGCTGCCAAGCCTAAAAAACCGGCAATGTTGAAGAAGAATCCACCTCCACGGGCCTTCGTCGACGACCGCCACTTCTACGCCACCACCACGGACACAAGCAGCTTCAACACCCAAGCAAATGAAGCGTTCGTCCCCTCCAAAGGCTCCACCACCTTCGCAACCTTCGTCCTCCAAGTTGAAGTTGAATAAAACAAGCAACGTGCCGACAAAGAATCGATTCAGCATTAACAAAGACTCAAACACTCCTTCTGCTCAAGCTATTCCAGACGAGGCACCATCAGTCACAGCTGCACCCCCCGCTACATAATGCGGCAATTACGTGCGTTGGTAATTCGTGGGTTGGACCTATCCCCTGACAACCTTGCACATTTGGATATTAACATTGCGTCCATCCACAAGACCGCCAGTTCCTTTTATTCGACAATTGAGAATCTCTCTTCGGGCGTCCAGTGCGACCCTCGCTTCAGAAGGTGATCACCTTCCTCAACGTGAAATTACCATCAAGACTAGGCTCATTTTGGTCAAGGCAAAGTTCGCTTACTTTCACCTCTCCCACGAAGCCCGCCCTGATTACAACATGCTCCTGTAAGCTTTGCCGAATATCATCCCTGATCGTCTTTTCCACTCCTCAGGCTACGCCGTCTCTTGAGTCCTGTGCCTGCCAGCTGGAACTGTCTCGCATCGGCCACGTGCTTCTCTCTCACAAGG
Source organism: Lithobius niger (assembly GCA_023313725.1). Lineage (NCBI taxonomy): Eukaryota > Metazoa > Arthropoda > Chilopoda > Lithobiomorpha > Lithobiidae > Lithobius > Lithobius niger. Next base: position 100,169 of record JAHWFP010091447.1, on the reverse strand, counting down.
TAGGGTTTTGCCAGTTACTACCCAAAAGAAAGACTCGCCAGATCCATTACATGCACGTCCATCATCATGGTCAGCGGCATCGGCCTTAACTCCCTTCCAGGGTCTCAGTTCATATGCTGTATGGCAGTACCATAACGCTCCATGCTTTGTCTCTGTGTTTCCAGGAATATGTCAGTGTTCTACCTATACTACACACCAACTGCCCTGCGCTCAATCCCGAACTCATGCTAAGGGCGTCACCTTGGGCTTCGGTAACGTCTTCACCTTTCTTCCATAATTTCCCAGATTTCAGGCACTGAGGAGCCGAATCCATACGACACCAATTGTTCGTTTCGATCGTAAATGAATCATTAAAGAAAAAACTAAAACAACGACAATCGAGGGAAAACGACAGGAACCACAGGACAAAAGAAGGAAAGAAGAAAACTACAACATCGGACACTCAACCAACAAGCAGACTAAAATTCAACATGTTCTAATACCATTTTTCTGCTTTTCGGCTACCATTTCCAAAAGACCCCGCTTTCGCCAAGCGACCTATTGGACGCCATGGTCCTTACACAACTACAGGACACTACCATGCGTGCACACCGTTTCAGCGTCAATGTACGAATACACACGCACGACCCAGTTCCCCACTCTACTTTCTTCATCCACACCACTCTAATCCTTTATAAAACTCCAGTCGGGATCCAGTTTTTTTTGACTTGGTCTCACCACGCTGCGGTTCCGTCTCCTCAAATTTTCAACATAGTCTCCTTTTCACAATCCTTCACGACCGTCTTGGTTACTTTTGAGTATTCACTCCTACATATCCCAATTACTGTGTTTCTAATACGCCGAAAGCCTGTTCTTCTGACAAATGACAATTGTTTTATGCTCAACACACGACTGCCTGCTATACGGTCGTCTTCTTCTGCCATTAGTCTGGTGTTTTTATCCGATACATGAACTAACTCAATTTCGTGCGTTATCTACTCCAGGTTTCCGTCCCGCATGCCTGTTACGAACTATTCTCTTCTGATCTTACGATCGCACGTCCGTGCCAACTGAATAGCGCAACAACTTTCCTGTCGATGCCCTTCCATCAGATCATCCAGCTTCGTCTACAACCAAGCATCCTAACAAGGTCAATTGAGCTAATTGTTTGTTTACTGCTATTTTATCACTCGCCCATGAACCTGTAAACGTTTTCCGACGCCCTAGCCCTGAGGCCACACCTTCGTTGGCAACCGCTCCATCCTTAGGCTAACGCTTCATCCCTAGGCTACTTTCAGTTACACCGATACGACAGCGACCCTATAATCGCTGTCCTCGCCTGCTATTCCTTCGCTTCAGGTTCACTGTATCCGTAGATTCTGGGGCAACCAGCTCATAGCGACGGCACCCATTACCATGGTCCCGCCACCACGTCTGACGAGGTCTGTTGTAATGCTATAAATTACAGGTAATGTATATTTTCGGTTAGGCAATAAAAACCAAAATCGACCAGGTGGCCCTGGTATGTTGATGTTTTTGGTTATGTGCTGCATCTGCATAAAACAAAAAAGCATGGGTTAACCATTTTTTTTTTGTCATTATTGGAAAGTACTGTTTAGCGAATAATTTTGTCAAAAATGGATGAAGTTTTTTGATGTTCTAATACACCATTTTAATCGTTTTTTGTGAACTTTCAAATGCTGCTGCTCTCAGTTGATGGCTTAAAAGACTAAAAAATGTCACATCGCAAAAGCTTCTGGAGTTATTTACCAAAAGCCCCAAATAAGTCCAAAAAAAGGCATGTTCAAAAGGAAGAAATTAAAATTTGCAAGGGGAATTGCATCTATTTTAATCAGTCGGTACTGCAATTTTTTGTATTACTGTACTATGTTCATGTTTGACAGTAACATTTGTTATGTAAGTAAGCTGACTGCACCTATACCTATACATTAATAGCTCGGAGAACCGAAAGCTGTGCTAGAAAGCAAACAAGGAATGGTTTCCCTTATGAAGTGATGACCCTAAGTGGCGGCCTTAGCTATTGTTGTACAGGGGTGTCTCTCATGAAACAAGAGTTGTGCTGACTGTGCTGGTTGGCTCCCCTTCTGTGTTACTGTACACTATACTTTCTTCCCATTCAGAGGTTTGTTACGGTTACGGATGCTGCAAGTGTTTCACTAAAGATATCTTTTTATAGGCAACCAAATCTGCTTCACGCCTGCAAATGCTGTCTCCACGGGTTGACAAGTTGTTAAAGGAAGGAGTGTTGGGTGAGGAGACGGCCTTGGATTCAGTCGGAAAGCTAATGAGCATTTTGCGTGAATGCAATGTCACACTACGTTGGCTTATGCTTCATTCTGCTACTCTGCCTAGTAAGTGGTATATTGTTTCTGAGTAGATTTTTTAAGTTAACAAGTGGCGCAGTAACGCTTCACGTCAGTTTTTATATCTTTATGTTGGCTCTTGTGTTATGTAAAGCTATCAAACTATCTGCCTAACAGATCATCCGCATGCTTGTGGGGGATGCTAGGTACTCTCCAGTTGCAATGTCGAAGTCCTAAGTATTTTTTTACTTAGTGGGTAGACGGATTTAAGCCATTTCCTAAGTTTAGCGACATGTACTAGCTAATATTTTTTTGGGACACGTCAGTAATGACTCTGCTCTTCCCATAATAATATTTCTCCAACTTTAACGGGTTTTTGTGGTCCAGTATGCCGTTCGAACCCTTTTGCCAAGAACTATAGCAAAAAAATGATATTTCGTGAACAACCAAATGTTAGCAGCATAAGTGCAAGGAGGACATCCTAGTTGCACATATTATTTTCTCATTAGTGTATCGTTGCCAGACTTGCAACATTTTACACAAAATTCAATATACAACCGTCATGTTTTTCGGGAGACAAACAAATCTTCAGGCTTTTTTTTTTGGGGGGGGGGGGATGAAGTTGGTAACAAACATATTTTACCTTTTTGGGTTGTGGGGAAGACAAATATTTTCATCAGCTTTTTTTTGTCCGAAGCCACCGTTCATGCCTGATAGTTAACTTGAAGAATAGGTGTAGGTTCATTATCATTGTTACACTTAGTCGTTGTAAAACTTACTTGAAATACGATCTCATTCAAAAAATTTACACAAAGTTCGCACACTTTCACAAAATCGAGAACCACATTTTATCGACAAACAGCTGTCTCATCAGCCCTAAGGGTTTTTCCGGACTTCAACTATATTATTGAATGCCCGTAATCGGCTACTACAGTGCCTATAATCTGACATTTTGGAACTTATTTTGTACACAAATACCACCAACAAAGACTCAACAACTACTTGAATTTTCGAAGAAATTAACCTTCCTTCTTCTTCAGAAGCTCACGAAAAACTGAGAAAAAAGTTTGCTACAAAATAAGTTCTAAAATGTTCAACTACATCTTGTTGGCCTTGGATAACTTGTGGATTTGGATCGGGAATCAAATCCGCAAGTTATCCGTGGCCAACAAGATGTAGTTCAAGTCCGGAAAACCCCTTAGGCCTGATGAAGATGGCTGTTTGTCATTGAAAAGTAGCGAGAAAACTAAAAGGTGATTCTCGAGTTTGTGAAAGTGTGTGAACTTCGTGTACATTTTGAGAGTTACGCTTCATGTTTCTAGATCTGCTGTAAATGTAAAGCAATGGGTTTATAACATAAAAAAAAAAGTAATTAGTAGGTTTTGATCCATATTCATTTATGAAAAATTCTAAAACGTAGAGCGATGTCAAAAACAGTAGTGATAATCCTTAAAATTGGTGAAATAGGAAAAACTATGCACAGAGTGTAAGCAATGCCAGACCTGTGCATATAATACCCTAGACATCACTGAAAATTTGTCCGAATACCGTACCGTGACAATTATCGTTCTAGATCTTCAGAGTGTCAGCCCGCAATTTTTTCCCTCCCATTGCAATGTCACTGTTTGAAGACTTGGCCATGTACTCCTTATTGGTCTGAGGCCCTCCTGTCATCATGGTGGGCCCTGCAGTGCCTATTCCTACGCCACTGAGAATACCAAATTGGTGGTAGTACGAACCTGCTGCATGAAGTCAAAACACCCTAATTTGTTATCCAGTAACAAGTGTTGATTTTGTTTACCATGGTATAAACAAATTTGAAATATTTGTGTTTACTAGGTGCCGATAGCCACAAAAAATGTCGCACAGTTCGTGATCAGGTACTGGCTGATGGCAAATACAACCCCTTACATGTGTTCGAACTTTTATTGAACACTGCTCAGCTAGAATTGAAAATTAAGGAGGTGAGTAGGATAAGTAAAAAAAAAGTTTTAATTTTTTATTACAGTTAAATGATAAAATGAATTTTTACAGATGTTCAAACAAATGCTGAACAACAAAGAGAAGATGTGGTCGTTGTACCAGCGTGAAGGGTCAGACCGACTAAAGGAGTTGGCCGAAGTGTTTTCGGGGACCAAACCTTTGACTCGTGTAGAAAAAAATGGTAAGTTGTCATTGTTATTAGCAATTATTCTTTATTTACATTGCAGTCAAATAAATGAAAACGCATTACTAAATCTGTTTCTGTTGGTAGTACTATGGCTGAGCCCAATATTATGTCACTTGTACTTGGCCGAGCCCAAGTACAAGTAAATTTTGGGGAAACTAAATCAATGCAGTCATTGTCGCTTACAACAAATCTAAAGGGGCAGTGAAGACGATTCTTTATAACAGAAAATATGCTATATCCAGAAGATAATAGCATTAAATCTGTTGAAACGGTTATTGAAATCTGTTCTTTAAAAGATTGTTGCAGTTCTTCTTACTGTGAAATCAACAACTTGAACAATTACCGAAATAAAAACGTCCGCACACTTTCACAACATAGACAAACAGTTTGTCTTGCAAATTTTCGACCCCATACAGGTGTATTTATCAGGCCTCGAGGATTATTGGAACTTCCTACAACATCTTCCTTCGTTTTCGTTACTACCGAATTCAAATTTGGCTACCCTCATATCCTCCATTACTCGTTGGGCTGTCTGCTCGATTTATCCCTCCTGCTCCAACTGACAGTTAAGTTTCTTGGAGAAATTGTAGCTCACCAAGTGTGAAACGCTCGGGTATGCAGGACGTTGGATGTCCATCTAAGTCTTTCCCATACTTCTGGTGTTGTATTATGAGGAACTCAAGATATCTGAGGTGGTAACGAAGGAAGATGTTGTAGGAAGTCCCAGTAATCCTTAAGGCCTGATAAAGAAGATACCTGTATGTGGTCGAACTTTTTAAGACAAAAGTGTTTGTATGTGTTGTGAAAGTGTGCAGATTTTTTTATTTCGGTAATTGTGCATGTTCTTTAAAGGCAATAATTCATTAAAACCGATTTTTTTTATAAGTGCGATCCTGTATTTTACCAAAAATGCTAACCAATGCCTTTCTGATGTGGCTAGTATTGGTGCAATAAACGATTCCAATATTGGTGTTGGCTAAGCCTTAATATCCCTTTTTTTTCTCCCTAAGCCATTTTGTATTTATTACAGATAAGTTACAAGCTTGGTTTAGCACTATTGCCGACCAGATTGATTCGCTCAACTATGAAGATGCTACGGCTGCTGGTCGCAAAATTGTTCAACTAATACAGGCTCTTGAAGAAGTAAGCTCTGCTTAGCTTGCGTGTGTGAAAACAAAACTGTGTTCAGAATGGGAAAAAATGAATCGGCAACGTTCCATTAAGTTATATAAAAATGAGGGGGGGGGGCAGGGACAAATGATCAAGACTGCAAAAAGTGCAAGTATTAATCAAGTAATAAATCAAGTATTATCATTTTATTTGCTAAAAATCAGAAAATACGAACTCAACCAAAATGTTAAATTTCAAAGACCTCATAAACTACACTATAATGATTAAAAACTATTTCCTAATTGGCATGAAATTGCAGAGATTAAAATGTAATCAATTATTTTTTTTAACTTGCTATTGTGGAGATAACAATTGGGAAAATAACCTAGGTATTACAACATTATAGACAAAGTTAACGACGTATTACATTTGCCATAATATAATAATATTAAGGGGTTATTTTGGGGTTGAAAAACAATATTCAGAAGATATGAATAGATAAGGTATAGACAATTGATGTCGGTAGACTACAATGTTTGGTATAGTAGTTTTAAGTAATAGTTATTGGTGAGAATCGAGCGGTTATCTAATTTTTTAACCCAAGGCTGCGGTTATTGGCCCAGTTCAAATACGAAAATAGGTCAAGGGCAGAGCTCGAGACCTGTTTACGTATGAGAGCCGTGACAATAATCGCAGCCGTTGGTTAAAAATTGATAACCGCTTGATTCCTCACCAATAAATGATTTATACCACGGTTGGGACGTCAGGCTAACTCTTATTTAATTAAAACTTGTTTGTGTTTTGTGAAAATTGCTTCAAGAAACGGTAATCAATCAGATGTTGGTATGAATGAAGGTTATTCCATTTTAATTTATGGAGGAGGGACTGGGTGGTAGACGGACGAGTCCTTTGGGTCAACTTTGTGGAGGGAGGGGGGGAGGGAGTGGTTGGGAAGGAAACACACGTCCTTTAGGCAGATTTCACACTAGTAAGCTCGCTCGTGTTCAAGTGAAAAAACTTGTTAAGTGGTAGCAGGGTTAGAATGACATTGTGCTGGGACATTCTGGCAAGATGTGTAATTCAGTTTGTCATTTTGTAGTTTGAGAATTGTTTAAAAAATGCGGTAATAGGGTATCGGTATGAATGAAGGCCATTGTATTTTAGTTTGTGTAGGGGGGGGGGGAGTTACGCGGAGTGAATAATCTTAGATAAGGGCCAGACATGTGAGAGGTTAGGATATTCCGGCAAGTTAAGTAATTCCTTTTGTACATTTTTATTGCGTTACCTTTTTTTGCACGCTGTTATTTGGTTGTTGGTGTGTGCATTCCCGGTCGTGTGATCCGGAAGTGTCAAAAGTGTGGAGTAACTTGATAACCCACAGTTATTGTGATGACTCACACTTCCGGTCATAGTTAACGGGATCTAACCTGCGGAAATTTAGCGTGACGTCACAGCCGTGGTATAATAATTCTTATTGTACATAACCTGTGTTGTTAAAGTTTTGAATTATTGTTAATGCAAGCACTGAACTTGTAAATCCTTAGGAACATTTAAACGTGTTTTTATTTTATCGTCGTCATTTAGAATTTTTTTGGGGTTGGGAGCGTTTAGCAAACCTTGAAGTAAAAAGCTGGTTTTTTTTTAACTGTTAAGCTGTGCCACACTTAACATTCATCATTCATATCAGCTAAGTGGGCATTAGTTTATAATGACGTCTTTTTAAGACTAGGAAAAAACAAACCTGTGTTTCTGCCTTACAACTTCTGAAAACAAGAGCTTGCGAACAAGGGGATTTCAAGTATTGGAAAGCTGGAGAAAAATCTTTAAAATGAGTATTGAAACTAAGGCTGTGCTGGTACTGCATCGAATCGTTGCCGATATTTGTGGTATCACTATCTGCAACTTTTGCTGAAATATAGAGAACTTTGAAACCGTTTGAGATCACGAAATTCTAAATATCGCTAAATACCTGTATCGCTATCTTTTAACTGTTGTTTATTATTATTATTTTTTTATTTCAATAATACTGAACTTTTGAAGAAAACTACACCATTGACAAATTTGTCATTTTTCTCAATTGTCGCGCACTTCCACACAGAAGACGCATCCACTGTCTTGAAAATTTTAGACTGCTGTAACTGCAGGCTTCAATCAGGCCCTTCAAACTCAGTTCTTTCCTATGGTCTCATTCTTGCTCACTTCTGAAATTTGAATTTGCCAGACTCCGTAGCCTCCTGTATTCAAGTGGCAGTCTTGTTGTTCCATGCTTCCATTTCTTGTCAAGTAGCTTCACCAAGTTCCTTCCAATGAGACGTTTTGCGTTTGGATGGGATGGATGCGAGAAAAGGGGTGAGAACTAGGTTGAGCCAACACATGGCAAACGTCAGAAACAATTTGGAAGACAATGGCGTTTCAGTCCATTGTGCAGCAACTCGTCATGAGACCGAGTGAATTGGAGCAGTAACATTGATTAAATGGAATTCAACAAGAGATAACCACTTTCGATGCCTTGAATTTATTGCCATTCAGAACCACGAATTCCAACAAATACCCCTAATGAACATCCAAGGACCATCCCAATGTAAATGTTCGTTGGAAGGGACTTGGTGAAGCAACTTGACAAGAAATGGAAGCATGGAACAATAAGACAGCCACGTGAATACAGGAGTCTGGCAAATTCAAATTTCAGAAGTGAGCAAAAATGTGACCAGAGGAAAGAACTGAGCTTTGGAGCACCTGATGAAGACTCCAGTTAAAGCAGTAAAAAATGTGCAAGACAGTGTAGGTGTCTTCCGTGTGAAAGTGTGCGATAACGGAGAAAATTGAAAAAATTTGAAGTTGAAAATGGATTTCACAGTAATGGCAGTTATAACAATGTTTTTACCATTGATAAAAAGTTGGCGATTCAATTTTAGGTATCTGTATCGGTACCAGTATCAGCAAAAATTTTAAACCTGGATCGATATTGGTATCGGATCGGTAAAGTTAATATAGCTGCCGGCTTTATTGAAACCGTTAAAATCTGTTGATGGACGTGAGCAAAATCTTAAGTTTAATCTAGCTCGAACAACTCGTAACTCAAAATTTCGAAGCTCGCACATCCCTGTGCGTAACGTTGCAAAGTTTTGAAGTTTAGAAACTTTTTGTAGCATGTCATAATATGGCACCCCAGCAAAGTAAATGTCACTTTTGATGCTTCAATCTTACGTTACTCCTCCTGCTAATGTTCCGTTCTAGGTGCAAGAGTTTCACCAACTTGAAGCAAACATGCAAGTGAAGCAGTTCCTTGCCGAAACACGGCGCTTTCTTCATCAAATGGTGCGCACCATTAACATCAAGGAAGAGGTATTAATCGCTATTCAGATAGTTGGAGATCTCTCGTACGCATGGGAAATCATCGATAGGTAAATATTCCGGTAATTGAATTTTGTGGCGATGGATATTATCTTTGATACATTCTAAAGTAGTTCTATTTGTTGTTTTGTCTTAGTTACACATTGTACATGCAAGTGGGAATCAAGAAAGATCCCTCTTTGGTGATTAAACTGCGAGCCACATTCCTTAAGGTGAGAAAAGATGACCCAGCAAGACAAAATTAATTTAGACAATTCTATAACGACAACTTACGCAGCACGTAATAAGGATTGGAAGGAAGTCTAATTCTCAGATGAAAAACAGCAAATTTGAATATAGTAGTACTTAACAACTCGAACCGAAGATATCTTCAGCTGAATAACGAATGTTTCGAAATTTGCATTTGTAAGGCATGAAAAGCATACTTATTAAAATTTGTGGCTTCGAGTTGGGGTTTTACCAGCAATATGAATGATTACACAAACATCAGGAAATCATTGTTCAACTGTGAATACTCTAATCCAAGGAACTTTTTCTATACTGTCGTGATAGGGAACACACTTCCTGCCAAGCATAAACTTCACTAAGATGAACTCTGTTTATGTGGCATGCTTTACAAGACTCTTAGCTGAACTGAATGTTTTAGAAATTGCTAACATTTCTTCAGACTACGTGCCACTGTCTTTTGGAAATCAGGAATTGGTGGTCTCGAACATCTGTGTCATCTATCGGTTACGAACAATGCTTATTAGCCTAACTTGCATCCTTTGCGGTTGGATTGGACTGGAGACAGAAAGCCATAAGTGAAGTGCAGTGCAAGCAATTTTTACCAGAAGGGGCAGCTGAGCAAGTGTTCCTTCCCTGGCTGTTAGTAGCGTTATTTCTCCTTCGTTGTTGTTATTATATGCGATGGTTTAGCTTCCTACTGCAAACTATGAACAAATTGGTGCCAACTATGACATTTTGAAGTCTAGTGCAAAGAGCCTTGAAAGTGGTTGTTAGTTAGTCTTGAAAAGACTTGAAAATGGTTTCGTCTGTTATTTACGAACCCGGGCTATGATTATTTTCGCTCTGATAACCGTATGTTGCATCTTATGGTTAGTCGTCGTTCATACCGACATGTAAAGAAGAGTGTGTCGTTAGGATCAACATACGGAATGACAAAAGTTGGCTTAGCAGTGCAGGATGGATCTTGTTTTAACACCTACGTACTGAATAGCATTAAGGAGGGTCCGTTTGTTCACATCCAGTGATCAGTAGTGAGTGGTCAAAAGTGGCAGGAGTCTCCTTCACTGTGCTGCTTTCTCAAGAACGGTGAGGCCGCAGTCTACTGAGGCTCTTCCTACTGTTCATGGAACTACCTTATATCTGAGGATGCCAGAGGCATTTACTAACTATTTACATTAAATAAGACCGGCAGCAGTCAAATAAACATGCCCATAGTTTGATTTGCAACCAGAAAAGACAGTGAATCATACCCAAAAACGTTATGTGGAATTTGATGCATAAAACCTATTTACTAGCAGCAGAAGAAGCATTTGAAGTTTTTTTCCATTAATGTGCTGTGATATGTGCAAAAGTCACAAATCCGCAGTTTCAATAGTTTTTGTTGGATTCCTTTTATTTAGTTGTCGTCTGCGTTGGATCTTCCCCTCTTGCGCATCAATCAAGCGAAGAGTCCCGACCTCATGAGCGTGTCTCAGTATTATTCGGGTAAGCAACAGATCAACTAAACCTTTCCTTTGCTAAACTTTTGTGATGGTCATGTTGAGCATTCTGTGTATATATTTTGTAGGAGAACTAGTGGCATACGTGCGCAAAGTGTTGCAGATCATTCCAGAGACCATGTTCGGTTTGTTGGACAAGATCATTCGATTACAAACCAATCGCATCAAAGAAGTTCCGACCCGTCTTGACAAAGATAAGCTAAGGGAGTTTGCTCAACTAGAAGAACGCTACGAGGTGGGAATTGGGGATATTTGCTGTACAATGTAGGCATCATTTTGTTTGAAGTCCAACACGAAATTTTGTCTATTGCAGGTTGCTAAACTGACACATTCAATTTCGGTTTTCACTGAAGGTATTCTAATGATGAAGACCACCTTAGTTGGTATCATTAAGGTTCGTGGAGTATTTTAGTCGACTTAATTTTCATAAGTTTTGAAAAAGCTCTAACCTTCCTCGTTGCCTGTTGAGTGGTGACTAGAGACAAGTAATTTCCGCGATCACAGATTTTCGCATTATTCTTAGATGCGCTCGAAGTAATGAGTTAGTGAACGTTTGTAGATTCCAAAAATGTATTATTGAGGTCGTAAAACTTTAGAAAACTCGCAGAAAATCGCAGAAATGGGAATTTCTTCTGTCAATTTCCCACAAAAGCACTACAAACATGAATTTTACCATTAGTAAGATAACCAGAAGTGTTACTGAAAAATACATACCCTCTCACCATTTTTGTGCATCTAGCGCTTGTATAGCGTTTGAAACATTTACGTACGTTTAAATGAATATAGCAAAAACGTCTGACATGGGGAGGGGGGAAACGGGAAAATGAACACGTTTGCAACGTTTACATAAGTTTGAACTAATCTTGAAAATGAGTCTTAACAGGAAAACCAACAAGGAGGCGAACACCTTTAACAATGCTGTTCTTCTGGTTTTAGAGAAGACACTTAATGTGCATCATGAAGTTGAGTTCTTTTTTACTTCGAAATTGGAATAATGTAGCCTTTCCGTTTGTTTATAATAAGCAACAGGCTTGACAAAAAAATGCGAACTTTGCTCTACTCGAAGCAGAAATTGCCACAGATATGGTTTAAAAAAATTGCAGAAATTACATGTCCCTAGTGGTGACTAACGATTGTGAAATCAGTTAGTTCGTAATCTATTTTCTCCTCTGAATTACAAAATTACTAAATTAGTGGGTCATACTTTCATCATTTTCGGTAATAGTTGCTCGGAAAAATCCTGAAAATCCTGTTGGTTTATCCTGTGACCTTACTATCAAATGATTATTTTTGGTTTCAGATTGATCCCAAGCAACTTCTTGAGGATGGTATCCGTAAGGAGTTGGTGCGGCAAGTTGCAACAGCACTTCACAATGGCCTTGTTTTCAACCCAAAAGCTAAGGTATTCTTGGCACTTAAGTTGATCGTAGTAAAGGGCAATTCAAGCAATTTTCACTTGTATGTCTCCAGCTCTATTTTACACTCTTAAGCCCAAACAGAACGATTGTGATTGGGCTCCATTTCACAGTGACAATTTTCACTGCCTATCTTAGATTACTTCCCTTTAATTTGGGCTTAATTCGTTCAAATTAATGCTCTTGTCCAATTCTTTAAAACTTAACCAGTAAAGATGTCTGATACTCATTTTTTTTCATTCCTGTATCGACTCCGACACCGATACTATGGAGTTGTCGGGTTTCCCGAAGCTATGTTTGCTCCTGTGGGACGTATTAAAATTTTCTACTAATTTCCCACGTCTTCCACTCCCAACTGCAATTGAATTTGCATTTCACTTTTTTTTTTCAATCAAGCTCTACGATGATTTATTTTTGGCTATTTCACTTTTAATTTGGCCACATGTTGAACGAATTATGCCCGAAAGGTAAATATATTAGGATAAGTAAAAATAATTTTTGTTCAAAATTCCACTAATTTTTTTCAATTTTTAACATATTTTCACATTACCGGTTTCTTACTTCCTGCAAATACTTACCTTCAGTAATATTGCTAAAACCACCTTTTTACGCTATTTACTGCTCGCTTATGAACTAAAAACCCCATTTTTATGTTCTCCCTAAGCTTTTCTCCACTGCCGCCAGGCGGCGCTGCACGTCCTTACCGACGTCAGCGCCCCCACCAGTCCAACCGCATCACTTTTCGAGCACTCCCATCGTGGATGGTTGTGCGAGTTTTTACTGCGTGCTTCGCGAATTAACCAACGCGTATTATGGACTACAACAACGGCCTTCGATGTCAAGAAGTGGATCCGACGAGCGGCTTATTGGAAAGCAGCACGGTGGGAACAGGATCGAAGCACGGCAACGGTCGGTAGACGGTAGGCTTAACGGATACGGCCATGCCGGCGGTGTGTTTTGGTCGGCCGGTCATTGTCGAGGGCAAGATGGCGGCCGAGAATGAAGCCTTTGTGATTCGTGGTTACGGAGGCGTCGTTGCCTCCCGTTCTTCCCCGGGATGTTGTTCGTGTTGAAATATCATTTTTTTTCATGCAGATGGTGATTTGTAGAGTGAGCCAGTGGAGTTGTCACCGTCCCGCAAGGCAGTCCGTGCCGATCCGATGGCGGGCGTTAGGTGAGTAGCCGACAGTGGCGGTAAGTTGAAAGCCAGTAGTGTTGAGAGGATGAATAGGACGACCGCTCCCGGTGGGGAAAATAGCGGTGCGGTTCCTACACTGAGTGGTAAAAAGCCGGCCACGGGCGCTGTCCGTGGTCCGACTATCCCAGCAAAAAAAAAAAAAAAAAAGTTGCAAGTGCCGCGTTTGGACATAATTGCAACGCTGGTTGAGCCGAGGGGTGCAAATTGAAGCCGGTTTTTAACCGGTCCCACGCTGTCGCCACTGGCAACACGTGTGTAGCACCATCGGCGACACTCAGTAGCTACTAGACGCTGATGCAGCGGGACAAATTGTCGCCGTCCTGTAGCCAGTTGTCACCAGGAAAAGTAGCTGTATGACGCTGACGCAGCGGGACACATCGTCGCCGTTCTGTAGCCAGTTGTCACCAGGGTAAGTAGCTGTTATGACCCTGACGCAGCGGGACACATTGTCGCCGTTCTGTAGCCAGTTGTCGCCAGGGAAAATAGCTGTATGACGCTGACGCAGCGGGACACATCGTCGCCGTTCTGTAGCCAGTTGTCACCAGGGTAAGTAGCTATTATGACACTGACGCAGCGGGACACATTGTCGCCGTTCTGTTGCCAGTTGTCACGTTAAGGGTGTCACATGTCGCCGACGGTATGGTGAGTGTCTCCATGGGCGTTTGCCCATAGGCCTATGTGTTTATGGTATGTTAGGGTATGTTTACATTAATTGTTATTATCTCTACATTTCTTTGGTCCTGGAATGGCAGCTGCGTTGGCTCCTGCGGTGTGCATCAAGACATGGTCTCACTGGAGTCTGGCAACTTGGACGGTTAGTACTATGGGTTTGAAGTAGGGCTCTCCCCCCTCCTTTTGCCTTCGACTGTCTTCTCTTCCTTGGGTCCTTAGGCTGAGTGGGGGGGTGAATCTGATGCCCTTTGGGGTCTGGCCGCTATATGCGGTCGCACGGGGCCACTATGCCCAATTTTTTCTTGCGAATCGCAAACAAGTTGTATTGTGTATGCATTGTTGTCTCTTAAGGTCAAACCAAAACATGTGAATGGAGCTGTAGCTTGCTCATCTGGTTCGAGTACGAGTTCCCTTGGCTTAAGTAGGAATCAGAAGGGGGACCTTAAAGTACATGTTGAAGTTATATCCAATTAAGTCGGTTTCTGTGGAAACCTGGCACTCGAGGCTCGGTCATCAGCGTAAATTGGGCCCGATACATTTACATAACTCCAAGGTGGTACATGGATACTAGTGAGTGAAGCCTAACTCTCCTCAGTGTGAGGTCTGCAAGGTAACCAAATCGACTAGGACCAGTTTTAAGGGTATTGGTGCTTTGCAGAGTAAGAAGCCCCTCGAGCTCCTTCACATGGATGTCTGGGGCCCAAGTCGCACGGTATCCTTGGGTAATTGTAGATATGTGCTTACTTTACTTGATTATTCTCGTTATGCATGGGTGTTTCCCATCGCTAAGGAAAGCGATGTGTTTCAAACGTTGGTTGACTTTCGTGCCAGGAGGGAAAGACAATTTAGCTTCAACTTTGTAAATGTTCGCACGGACCGAGGTATGGCATTTTGTGATTATATATGTAGGCTGGGTATCAGATATCTGCGAACCAATGCCTACTCACCAGCTATGGCTGGAATCGCTAGGCGATTTAACCGCACATTGTTAGAAGGGGTACGTGCAATACTTCACGAGACGTCTCTGCCAGGCAATCTTGGGCAGATTTTGTATGTACATTCACCTACCTGAAGCAGAGGTGCCCTCACTCATACTTAGGCTTTAGGGTCCCTTGTACGTTATTGTTTGTTCGAGGTGTATCAGCCAGACATTACGAAGACCCGGTGCAATGTGTTATGTACACTTCCATACGCCGGGAAGGGATACCCTTGACGTTAAAGCTGGGAGGGGGTATTCATTGGCTATGCGGTAGACAGTAGGATATAGAGTGGAATCCCCATACTTGCTTGGTCGTTGAAACTAAACATGTAACGGTTGGTGAGGTTAAGTTATGGGGAAGGGAGGAGGTTCTTGCAGTATAGGCCTCAGAGTGTGCCCAAACCCAGTCTAAGTGCAACTACATTTAACTATGGAAAGGGACTTAGTTCGGGTACAGAGTCAGAATCGGATGGTAATTCTAGGGTAGAAGCTGAAGATAAAACTGAGGGCCCACTAACCATTGAAGAAGTTCCTCCGCGACCATTCATTCGTAGTAATAGTGTAGGCTCCTCCCCCAAATTGGCTCCTTTAGATTATCAGTATTGGTGTAGGGGAGTAGTAGTCCGTCAGACGGGGCAAAGGGTAGGTAGGTTGGATGTGTACTATCACACCCCAGATGGAATTATGTTCTGCAGTGTTAATGATGTCAAATAATATTGTGTAGAACGGGGATGTCAGTTTGAACCACTGTTCGATTTTAGGGGTAGACGAACACCTGATTTCGGAACTGTATCCACTAGTGGGCAGGACAGTCCTGTTGATTTCAGTGATGCTGCGGCATACGTGTGTATTGTTGGGACAATTACCTATGCAGAAGCCATTGCCTCTCCTCACAAGTGTGAATGGGAACGGTCCATGGGAGACGACGTTGCATCCTTTAAGAAAAGAGGGGTACATAGAGGTTAATGTAACTATTGATATGGAAGTGGGGATGTAAATGGATATACAAGGTAGAAGAATACCGACGGAAGCGTTGGACGTTTCCGCTCCCGACTAGTAGCTCGGGGGTTTTGTCAAGCAAGCGGTGTGGATTTTGATGGAGTATTCAGCCCAGTTGTGAATTTTGTTTTAGGTTAGATTCTTTTATGTATTATTGGTATCCATTCTGAAGTGGACAAGTGTTGATTGGTTATCCAGTGGGTGGTACGTTGGATTGCAAAACCTGCATGAATATCCCCAAAGGATTCAAACCTGAGGTTCACCATGGTACGGTGTGGCTATTGCAAACAGCCGTATATGGTCTTCACCAAAGTGGGTGACTGTGATGGGAAGAACTTGAAAAGCCATTAGTGATGGGATTTTCTCAGTTCTTGGGACTTAACCTGTGTTTATCGTTTTGGTTTAGATGCAGTTTTATGTGGATGTTTTGCTTTTGTTAGCCAGAAACGAAACTCTTAGAGCAAATGTAGTAACGTTGCTTGAATCCAAGTTCGAACTCACGTCTTTCGAAGTAAAAAAAAAAAAAAAAAAAAAAAACCTATTAGGTGTTGCCTTCCTAAGAATTGATGGCATGACAGTAACTCATCAACTCTTACTTTTCGCAACTCACGAAGAGGTATGACGTCGATGAAACGTGTACAGTGCGTGTACCAGTTCATGTCTGCAGGTACTGGTGTTCAAACAAGGCGTGACAGAGATGAGTCAAGTGTACATTTCCCATACAGGTCACTAGTAGGAAGTTTGTTGTATGTAGCTTCTAGAACAAGGCCTGATATTCTTTTGGGTGTTATAATATTGCCCCAATATACCAATGCCTTTACGTCCATTCATATTCGCTTATTGTTGACCATACTGCGGTACTTATGTACCGTCAGTGCGATACATTATGCTATTGTTCTTTCAAGTCTCACAGGATCTGAATCGTATGCATGTGTAGCTGCATCTTGGGCAGCCGGTAGAGTCGACCGGTGTAGTTTGGTGGACACATTGTCTTCTTGGGTAGCGTGCCTGTTTTGTGGGGCTGTGAAAGCAGAGTTGGTATGCCTCAGTACAATGGAGGCGGAATTCATTGCAATGATTCTGGCTGTAGGAGTATTGGCCTGGCTACACAGTGCATGTCACATTCGGTATTGGCACCGTTGGCTACAACACCTTCATTGTACTGTGGTTCCCATTCTGCCATCCACTTTACTAGGAATGAGGTGAGAAACTTGAGGTCAAAGCACATTGCCATTAAATGTATGTTTTTGGGGGATTGGCTACGAAAGCTATATTTCTGTTTATATAACGTGCCGTCTGCACTAAATGGTGCAGACATGTTGTCGGGATGACTGAACCTAGGGCGGTTGAATAGGCTATGTTCAGCGGCGTTCTATAATTGTGACTCATAAGTAATGTTATACCTTCTGTAGCATTGTGTTTGCATGAGACGGATGGGAGAGTGTGTTGGTTGTCATAGCCTAACTATGAATGGTTCTTCCCAGCAGAGGGTTTACAGTGTTCATGTCGTTGTTTAATATGTCAAGGTAGTGTTAAAGGCCTGAAACTGAAATGTACTTTCCCCAATTCAGGAAAGAGTGTTTGGAAGCCTGGTCGGTGGTTATGCATTGTGCATGCCTGGAGAATTGTATCTGGCTGATCAAGCACTTTAGCCTAGTGGGGAGATGCCTTCCGGTTTCGGATGGAGTGAACGCTCACTCGCGTTCTGGTGTTGATGCGGGCAGCAAGGGATGCGAACTGCAGTCTTGTGGTTTATGCCGTGTTTGTTTTAAGCCATGAGGTCAAGTGTTGTGCCTTTTGAAATGTCGCTATTACATGTACAGTTGTGCTTCAGTATTTTTTCTGGACCTGCTTTGAAACAGTACGGTAATTGTAGGTTAGGATTTCGCTGGGGTAACGCGGACATTTCTTACACTCTGGTGCGGGACGCCGCTGGACGTAGCAGTAGCAGCGTGCTCCCTGCGCCACCCGCCCCTGTTTGTGCGTACTTCCTTGGAGGTCCCGAGTGGCCTGGGGCGGGCGGATCTGTGGTGCAAGCCATGTTGTGGCTGGCCAGGCTTTCTGGGGGTGAAGCCCGATTCGGTGTGCCTTGTTTCAGTGTGTTATTCTGGCTGTGCTCCATTACGGCAATTATAGTGGAGCGGGCCGGTTTTCTGGGCTGTGTGCCTTGTTCCTGAGCTTGGTTCTCAAGGATGAGGTGGAGGTACTGCCAGGCGTTGGGCTAACTCACCCGGCTGTTGGTTGGGGACCATGGGCCTCTCTATGGGGGCATGGCGTCGCTGGATACCTGGTCCTGGTGGGTTGGTTGCCTTTTGGTTCTTTATTAGTGTTTTGGTGGCAGTGTGTGTGTGGTTTAGTAAGCTTGTTCTCCGGGGTTCCCGGTTGGGGTGGTGATTCCCGCCTCCTGTCCGACAAATTCAGCAATATTACTGAAGGTAAGTATTTGCAGGAAGTAAGAAACGAAAATTTTAACTAGTGAAAATTAGTTTTTACTTACCTAAAATACTTACCTTCAGTAAGGACCCGCCCGCCTCCCCGCAATCACTGAACCGGAGTGCCCGTGAAAAAGTGATGCGGTTGGACTGGTGGGGGCGCTGACGTCGGTAAGGACGTGCAGCGCCGCCTGGCGGCAGTGGAGAAAAGCTTAGGGAGAACATAAAAATGGGGTTTTTAGTTCATAAGCGAGCAGTAAATAGCGTAAAAAGGTGGTTTTAGCAATATTACTGAAGGTAAGTATTTTAGGTAAGTAAAAACTAATTTTCACTAGTTAAAATTTTCGTATTTTTGCTGTTAAATGTTTCTGCCATTAGACGACACTTAATCATCTTCTGATCTGCTTTTCGTGTAACAGCCACCAATGCTCTAACTGAGAAGGTCCACCTTCATTAAGTGCTTTTAAACGTCTCCTGTCTTTGTGCTTGATTTCTACATAATGGCTGGATTCATGGTTTGTTATTGTCCATATGGACGCTTCACTGGGCAGGATTAACTTGCACTGTACTTGGAAAAATGACTAACGATTCATCTCTATCTGTAGACAGAAAACGAAACAAAATTGTAAAATGTGAAAAATCCGTGAAATTACCTTTAACATGTGATCAAGGTAATCCTGATACCATCAGTAGTCAGTAGTTGTCATCTCATCCAGTGTTTCTTCTCCATAGACGAGTGAACTTATTCCAAAGCTGGAAGCTCTAGGAGTGATAATGGAGGGATTCCAAAAGTCCTTCGAGTACATCCAAGATTACGTTAACATTTACGGTCTGAAAATATGGCAAGAGGAAGTTTCAAGGATTGTAAACTACAACGTGGAGCAAGAGTGTAACAACTTCTTGCGTCACAAGGTAAGATTTGCAGTGTTGTGGGAACCTTTTTTCTTGCAATAATTTTGTGAGTAGTCCGTACATGCTGTATAGGCGGTTTTGTAGGTGCTTTGAGATCCAAAAAATCACTTGAAACTGGCTTGTTAGTCCTCTAGCCTTGGTCAGTTTACACCAGTGTGATAGACTGTGCACAGGCACAGCTCAATAAGCGCCATCTAAGAAACATTGATAGACTGTGCGTGTCATCAGGTTGACAGTCTGGTGGCAGCTGATCAACTTTGGTTCCGATATTGGGTGACAGATCTTCTAGACTTACTAACAGAACTACCCCCAGCAAATGGATCATGTTTTCACAATAATCCAAAAAGGCTTCCCTTCCTATTTTAGCTATTTTTGTAAGATTATGCTTTGTCATAATTAATCAGTTTTGTAATATGTCCCAGCTCTTACCACGTGGGCAGCCGCTTCTAGGTGGCGCCCTTTGCCAGTCACTTTCGTAACTTGGACGCCAGTGTTAAGACATGTCTTGGTCTTTTTGAAATAGTTTAATCCCATGAGTAAAGAGAACTTTTTAACAGACGTTTGTGGTCAGAAATATCTATTAGCTCTCATCTACAAAGACAGACTGTTTCGCCAAAAATAGACCATAAATAGGCCTAGGCCTGGGGGTCTAATATACAGTAGAATGGAGTACCCAAACAAGCAAAATATTTTTGCTTTTATGCTTGCTGAAACCGTATTTGTTTCGCTCTTGGTTAGAGTAACCCCGCAGGATATTCATTCTTTGTGGTAAAAGTGTAGGCCGTGTCATTTTACTCTAAACCCTTTTGGGAAGTACTGTTTGGCTTTTCCGTGGAAAGTTCATTTTCTAACGTTGAAACAGTCAGACCAAAGACAATCTGAAAGAATGATTGCTAGACACGGTTTTGAGGAGGATGGAAGCTACATCTGAAATGAAGACCCAACGTTACGCTTTTATGGTACTTTAAAGCACGATTGTGGAGAAATCGATTGACATCTTGTCTACCGAAGATCGATCGGCGGAAAAAGTTTCATTACCAAAATCTTCTGTTATGGTGGAAGATATGTGGCTTCAACCTAATGCAGCAATGACACAATTCAAGTTTACGATTGCTGTTTTTGATGAACTTGCTGTGGAGAATAGAGTTTGCCCATCAATGGCAGACTTGAATGCAGTTTCGAGTCGGCCGGTCGTGTCGAGGTGTAGAAACGTCTTACTTGACAACTAGAGCAGAGAGCGTATCAGCCTACAAGCTCTTAAGCCAACCGGCATCTTAAACGAGGCGGCGCAGTCGGCAGTTGATGTAATTGAGCAGCAGTCGCCGTTTTTTTGGGGGGGGGGTAATTCAGGTTGTGTCATTGAGTCAGGAATGCATGCACTATCACATTTTCCATATTCACCAAGTAACCTCTCTTCTGGGGGATTGCTGCATCTCTGAGATTGAGACAAGAGATCGAGGTTGTCTTCCCGTGGTTGTACACGTCGTTCGCCCTGGTGGACACCAACGCAACAGCAGCATCCAAGGGTGTCGTCTTGAAAGTTGAGGTCACATGTGATTAAATACAGCACACAGTCTGGAGCGTCAAAATTGTCGTCTTCTAAGTCAGTCCAGAATTCATGGTCTACTCGATAAGTAATAAGGTCTACTACTAAGGTCTACTAAGGTCTACTACTAATAAGGTCTACTCGTAAGTCAGGCCACAGATGAAGGTCACCTTTGTGTACTAGTGACAGGTCTCATGACCACGTCGGGACTCGAGTTGCAGACGTTGTCAGATGTACGCATTCATCATTCACGCAAGGATCTGCCAGCCAATGGCAGTTGAGCCCATTCTGCTGTTAGTGTGTCAAAACCCTAGGGTACGAGATCACTTCATCCCAGAGTCTCTTCAACATCAGGAAATGGAGTTAGGAGAGAAGAAGGAAGAATCTGTCTTCACGGGAAAGATGTGAAGACACACTTGAAATGGTTCATTATTGTTATTTGCCAGGAAACGTCTGCAAAGAAAAACCAGTGCATTTAATGGGAGATGTTGAACTTTATACCCACCGCACATGGATGTAGTCAAATAGTCTCCTAGTTGATTGCCTGAGTCAAGAATCCTACTTCGAACACTTCTCAGTTCTCAATGTTGGAGGGAAGTTACACTACAGTGAATTGCTTCATTCTTGGACCGATGCATCCAAAGCATGATGCGTCTGAGGGAAAGTTCTTCTTTGGTCCTAGAAATTGTAGTGCCCCAAAGATCATGAAGTACGATACTTATAAGCCAACTGAGTATCTTCGTGACAAGATTCTCACGGACTGTGACTCGTCTCTAGTCAGACTGTAGCAGTTGTAAATGAAAAATGTGTTTACTTATTCTAATTCTTATTAATTATTCAAATGCTTCCCTCATTTGAACCTACCCACTTTCACTGACTGTGTCCAGTACGAAAGTGATTGAGGTTGGCCACTTGGTAAGAGCCGGGAAGTAGTACGAAACTGGGTAATTTGGACAGAAAGCATAATCTTAACGAAAATGTCTAAAATTGATGGTAAGCATTAAAGGATAAGTAAAAACAACTTTTAGCAATAAAATTTAGTTTTCAGACAACTGATCAACGATGGGTATTGTTTGTTTGGAATCATTAGGTTCAAGACTGGGAGAGTGTATACCAATCACGAACAATTCCTATTCCACGATTTCCTCCGATGGATGCATTGTCAGTGAATTTCATTGGCCGCCTTGCTCGAGAAGTGCTACGCATTACCGATCCAAAGTAAACATTTTATTTACTTTTTTTTAAACTTGATTTGTCGTAAACAGTAATCTACAATGTCAATTTTATGTTTTTTTTCTTAACAGGACTACAATTTACTTTGAGCAGATGAGTGCTTGGTACGACGTTCGTTCCCACATGGAAATCGTCAATTTACAACTTTTCTCCAAGCTGGAGGTGAGAATTGATAATATAACCTTATTCATAAATGTTACTAAAGAGAGTCACAGTATTTCTTTTCATTTCATAATGATCGAATAATGGAGTGTATATTGTAGAGCAAGTCTGATCTTGCAGTGTGTAAAAAATTTTGCAACCTTACGGAAACATTAACTTGACACATGTAACAAAATCTTAGTTGTAAAAAGAACCCAAGTGTTGTATACAAACTCGGTCAAAAATAAAAATTTAGCTGAGTAATGGATTTGGATGCGATTATAAGATCACGATGTTGTTAAATGGTCGTTGAGCATTTTAATTTGTTTGTTTTGTTTGCTTCTTATTTCAGCGTAGCGTCGGGACCTTTGGTGTGACTGGACTCGACAAACTGCTTTCCTTTATGATTGTTAAGGAACTGCAAAACTTTCTAACATTGCTTCAACGTGGCGTCTTGCAAAATGCCTCTTGGGTTGAAATGTTAAATACGCTGTCTACCACACTCACCCCAGTCGGTGGAATCATAGGTCAGTTAGATACAATAATTATGCCTTTCACCTTTAGTTGGTGGGTTTAAACGAAATTGACTTACTCATTCTTTTGTGTGTACGTAATAATGCAGCTCAACCAAGTAAGGTGTATGCTCCTGCTGTTGCCAAACCATCCAAAATCTGGCCCATTTGTTTGGATTGTGTACTCAAGGTAAGACAACTTCCTGTGTTTCCGTTGTATGTAACAGTTGCCACGTTTAAATGGCCACTTAATTCTCTTGTTATTGTTTACGTGGGGGTCAAGTAAAACCTCTATTTGTATAATTTCACCTGCTATATTTTTGTTAACTGGTTTCAAGTAGACGATTCACTTTAGTACTTGTGAACCATGCAGGCACTTAGTGCTGCCCGAATACTCCCCCCCCCCCCCCCCCAAAAAAATGGCGATGTACGTACAGTCAAGAGCACACAAAGTTCGTAAGTACAAGGAGTGACAACTCGTAACGCCAAGAAAAAAAAAATACTTTGCTTCTCTGGCATTTATTTTAAAGCATCTGCGAACTCTGCAAAAATCTGCGATCGCGGAAGTTACGTGTCGCTAATAACAACTAACTAGGTGCCCTATTCCAAACACGTTAATGTAGGAGTGTATTAGGTGGTAGCATTTATACTCTAGAAGGGGGAAGGAAGAAGGAAGTTAATATGAGAGAACACACCAAAACACGACGTGCTTGCGTCGTGTAACCACTCATGTATTTCAAGTGGTTTTCTTAAAAGTGCAATATAACTTGCAATTGACTGTGCTGTAGTTTTGACCGGACTCCCATTAAGTAAACAAGCTACTAGTTGGTTTAGTCATTTGCTTTTACTAATGATTCACTAGTGAATTATTGCTGGCATTTTGTAGTTATTTATTGCTACTTACCTAGATCGGTCAGCTTCAGTTGCTACGACGCCACTTAGCCAATGAACTGAACACGGCCTGCAAGTTTGACTCGAAGTATCTGGCATCGGCTCTGCAAACTATGAATGAGTAAGTCATTAGTCAAGAAATCCTCATAATTTCATATTTTACGTTTGTTGGGAAGAATTTGTTAAATAATGATTAACTTGTCCACAGTGTCCTGTTAGCTGAAGTAGAAGCGCACTACCGTGACCCTTCCTTGCCCTACCCTAAAGAGGACAGTCCTCTTCTCTATGACTTGACGTGTGCTTTAGAATGGGCTGGAGTTCACGATCCATTGACGAAGGTTGGTTCATCTCCATGGCTGTTCAATGCGTTACAATGTAATACACCAGTACCGTAAATTGCGTATTAAATGGCCAAGTGAAGCTAATGCCCCCCTGCCCCCTTCTAAAATACTTTAAGGTATAAATCGTGAAATAATCGAATGAACACCCACCATTTAAATCGCCGTTTTACTGCTGCAAAACTAACTAAATGCATTCATGCTTTGAATGGAATAGTGGGGAAAACAAATGCCCTCACTGCATGCTATGCTCACTGCCCCTTCTTCATCCAAGGGGTTAACAGTGTCTCTTCTTTTGTCTGCTTTCACCTGCAGGAACGCCTCTCCCGACTCCCCTCCCCATTCGTCCCCTTAATATAAAAATTGGCCATTTAAACGTCATTTGAAAATGCTTCACTGTACGAGTATTCACCAATTTTTCTGGAATGAATTGTCAGAAGTAAGGTTAGAAAAAGGATTATTGTTTAATTTTTGCTATATTAACTGCATGAGCCCATGGGCATTTATTACCCAATTTACGGTAATATTACTTAAAGCATATGGATTCCAATCGGGGTTTACTTCTGCGCTAAAATGTTGACGTACTCGACTTTATCTTTGTTGCATAGATCTACATCACGACCAAGATCGTTCCTCATTTCTCCCTCTTTACCTTCCTATTTCTGCTCGCCCATCAATCCAAGCTGATGTATGTGAAGAATGTAGGTAAGCTTGCCGTTTTGTATTTGGGAAAAGTTACTAAGCACCATAAAAACTTTCAGAAAGTAAACACGCAAACTTTCAAAAATCAAAAGATACAACAATATCTCGCTAATTTTTAGTAGCCCTTTAAGCTGGGGTACGCAGCTCGACTATCTTCCTCAGGCACGTTCCAACTTCACTTGTTTACTATGTCCTGCGCACTGTCGTATAGTTTCTATTAGGTTGTGTGCTGTGGCCTGCTGTATTAGGACGGCTGGCCGTACACTTGTCCTGCAGCTTCTTACTAAATTTGCCTCTCAGTAAACATTGGATTGCTGGTTTAGACGGTCCCTGGATATTCATCAGCACGGCCTTGTCTTGGACGTGGTGTTGAATAGCTAGGGAATGCCGATGAATATCCAGGGACCGTCTATATTGGAATGTCAACTAGCCATCCATATTCAACTATGTGTAGCAAAGGGGGAAAGAAAGAAGAGGGGCGGGTAGGGGCAGATGATGGGAGAAAAGGGGGAATATTACAGGAGACGAATTACCCGTCTCATTAACGTCCAGGCAACACTGAGCAAAAATGGGAAACGACCACGGGCGAAACAAAGCCACAAATCGAAAAGAAGGAAATTACCTGTCAAACCAAGCACTGGACAAATACCGTGAAACAAAACCCCATGCGAAGTCAGGTAAGACTGCTAGTAGAAATGAAAATTCAGTCAAACTGCAAGACTTTGCCAAATCTGAATTATGGATCGAATCCTAAAAATTTGACTTTAGGTCAGGAGTCGGTCAATCCCTACTAATTAAAGAAGATTTTAGTATGTAAAGTATTTTGGTACTTAAAGTGTCCCTTCTGCGGAGCTACTCGTTATGGAGGTTTCGATTCGTGTCAACTGAGCAGCTTCCAATCGCAACAAACGTAAACAATGATGTCGCAAGGAATAAACTGTATCTTCTTTCAGCCTGATGAAACAAACGTCATTACCCCTATTATGTTGGTCGGATAATTAAGCAACCAACAAATATATTGATTGTGTTCATTTGAATATAGCGTGAATGTTTTCCTGTTTCTACGATGTTAAGTCATTTTCACCATTTGAACAGAAATTGGTCGAGTAAATAGTTTAAAATTGTTCTCTTATTAAAAAGTTACTACTTTATTCAAAGGTTGGTTATATCAATAGGATACTGTAATTTGTAGCTTCCTATCATTGTATTGACTTTGTATGTGCGTCTTATCCTCATTTAATTATGCATGCATTTTTTATTTCTCCTTTCAGATAGCCTATTAAGCAAAAAGTCAACAGAACCAGTTGACTGTGTCCCTTTCTTGTTGGGTATACTAACCCTCTTGCGTCAGTTTCATCCTGAGAACACCACCCACTTCTTGGCATATTTGGGTCAGTTTGTTCGTTCGAGCATTGAAGCCATGCCTGGGTAAGATATGAAATGGAATGCAATTTCTCAAAAGATTTGTTAAATTCTATAAGTTAATGGTAATGATGATTGATGCACCAAATTGCACTTATGCACATGATGGTATTTTATTAACAATCAGGTAGGGTGTGCGAATTTAGAAATTTCGACCTTGAGCTGAGTATAGAACCCGTACTGATACTCCCCTCGTTTTTTGCATGCGTACTCAAAAAACTGGATTCTGGTTAAATGCGATCTGATTTTGCATTCTAGTTTTCAATGCACCAAATTCGTTGTCTCGACAAAAGATTTCTGGTGGTGTTGATGAACAGCCAGTAGTAGATCGAACCATTTTTAGGATATTAAGGGTGTGCAAGTTCAGTTTTCACGCCGACTCGAGTTTTGGGTAGAGGAATGAGTTTTGAGTCGAGGTCAAGCTTCGAATGTGATATTGCAGGTTCTTATAATTACTATACGCTGAACCAACTGAATTAGTTTTCCTGTGTAAACGACACTACACACAACACGGTTTAACTTAACGCATGGTCCAAAAACCGAAACAATATTTACACATTTTTTAAAGCATTAGTTCCCTAGAATTTCAGCTAAGATGTTAACCCTTTTGAGCAGCCTAGGCGACGATATATCGTCGTTGCAATTCCACTGCCAAAAAGCCTAAACGACGGTATATCGTTCGCCCACTTCACCGCACTGTTAAAAAAAATAATCCAATTGCGTACATCGGAGGTGTAATATTGATTGACTTAAGTATTTTGGAACGTATATTTTCAGTTAATTTCGATTAATGTACTTTAATATCTTCTTTTTATTACCTTAATCGATGTTATTGTAGACATCGTGTGGCCAATATTTAAGTGAAAATTGCGTTTGTGTGCTGAAAATAACCCTTGGTTCAAACGATCATATCTCCGGAAAGACGCAACGTACAGCCTCCATATTGTTCGCATTCGAGAGAAGGGATTCCCAATTTTCTAGCCCGCCAAAAATGACGTCATCAACACCCAAGTTACTGCCTGTATTCCTCGAATCAAATGTGCCGTTTCAACGAGCTTTGTTCAAATGCTTCAGCATCGCGAGCGCTGATTGGTTCGCTCGCGGCACGTGACTCTTCAGCCGTTAGCAAGTGACGTCACGCGAAGCGAGTGAAGGTCTCGTCCATTGGCGCTAGTAGGAGTGCGTCGCATTGCGGGCAGCCAGTCATAATGGTTGTCCTACGCTAGTTGGTAGTGGGCTTTCGACAATCGCGAATTTTGAAGGAATAAAGCAACTTTAAACTATTTTTACGGTAATAAAACATAAAATAACGATTTCGGAAGTATAACAGGCGTTGTGACGGAAAAATATCGAGTGGATGTTATCATTCCGAATACTGTAAGTTGAAACTTTCGTTAGCACTGTTTACGTAGTCGAACTTCAGGATTTTTTTAAATAATGAAAACGTAGGACGATGGTCCCAGTTATATTTGTGGTCAATAATTTACAGTACAGGGTGGTCCACTAAAAACTAACGACCCAAGGTTTTCTCAGTCCAACTTTTCTAGTTAGCACCCTTCAGAACCAGAAGACGACAGAGATCTTCCTGTTTCATTAAATTTGATTTCTGAACTATCCTGATTCTGAGGGGTGCTAACTAGAAAAGTTGGACTTTAAAAATGTTGGGTCGTCAGTTTTTTGTGGACCACCTTGTATAATTACTACATCTGCGAATTTTTATACTCCTAGACCGCATATTTTTTTTTTTTTAATTTATTTTCATGAGGCATACAACTTGTTCGTGGCAGCCATGTTTTCGCCACAGGCTTTTTCAGCAGGAAAATGAAAAATGGCATTAGGCTCGAAAGGGTTAAGTGTTGCTGCAATTTATCGAGGAAAATACAATTTTTTTTATCCCAACAAAACTCGAAAAATTTAAATCTAAAGTTTTTAGCACGGGACGAGTTTGCGCAATGAACTCAAACTCGAAATTTCGAGTTTCGCACATCCTTTTAATGTCATTAAAACTGGAAAACCATTTGTACACAGCGACCGACGCAACATCTTTCTTGTTATTATCTTAACAAATGAAAAAGAAATTGAGAACAACCTGCATTCACCAGACTCAAGAACTTAACTCGATATTCGACTGTTCTTTTGCAAATTAGGCTAGACTCGAAGCAAAATTATTCTACTGGTTAACTTTTTAGCAGAAAAAATTTGGTGAGGAGGAGAGGGGGAAAATTGATGACAATTGCCGTTTCCGACCACTTGATCACTACCCAGTCTTCCTCTCATCTTTACTTTCTCGCCTCCCATCATCATGTTTTTATTTCAATATATATTTTAGCTACCGAAGAAGTTGCCCTGATGGTCAGTGAAATACTGTGAAACATTTTCACCTCCATCATGTGGATTAGTGCAATTCCCTAACGATATATATGTGTCTTGTTTTGTTTAAGTTAATCACAGTAAAACAACAGGGAAAAGCGGGACACGAAAATGGCTAAAATTCAGTTAGCTTTTATTATGTGATTATGTGAACTAACTCCAATCACAACTTCCGAAATCCCCGTCGTCTCTCCAGTGTTATATTATATTTGGTCTGCGTAATTGGGTTCTGGCTGTGGATATGCAGCCTTTGCAGCAGATTTTGGAAGCCTTAAAAAATGGCTTCGACGACACAGGCATCGCGTTTCCCCCGTCGCCCTAGTTGTGATCCGGAGTTTCTTTGTTCGAGCACTGGTTACGTCATCACGAAATGAAAGTCTTTAGTAAAGTCTAGCTATTTTTAGTATAAGATTTTAGTTATTGTGTTTCTTCTGTAAAATATCGTTGATTTTCACACTGTGTGAGTGTCTTTTGTTGTGAAAGTGAGCGTTTTTCATGTGACTCTGTAAAAGCATTTACCCACTTATGTATTAAACAAACTCTGCTTTATTCCAATGATGAATCATTAAAATGCAGTAATGCACGTTTTGCAATATCGTACTAAAACTGGCCAAATAATTTTTAATTTCTCTTTAGTTCGAAGACCATGGACTTGCCTGCAGAAGTGGTGAATGTCTTAGTGCTTCTGGAATCCTTTGTTACCTTTGGTGGCGCCTCTCGACAGGTAACGACATAGAGTATTCAGTATTCAGGGGAGTGATGCACAATCCATATTTGATATGGTCAACTCTCTTTAACGTCTAAAAACATTCTCTCAAACTTACAAAACACGCACTATTTTCAAAGTTCAAGGAAGAAACACAGTCTTTCTTCGCGAATTTTTGACAGTCCTAACACTGGTGGATGTAAACACAGTCGACTGTCTTCATCGGGCTCTCCTTCACATGCTACATCGTTCTTACCACTTTCGTGCGATTCAAATTCGACGGTTTCACGTTGCCTCTGGTATTGGCTTGCCCATCTCCACTCCAAGTTTGGCGGTTTTACGTTACCTCCTGTATTTGCTTGTCACTTTCGTCTCAAGCTCTCACACAATTCTTCTTTCAATAGGAACTGTATTGCAGGATTGGATGGTCCTTGGATATTCATCAGCACGCCCTTCTCTCGGACGTTGTGTTGAATAGCCAGGGATTCAAGTCTTCTCAGATGTACGTCCCTGTTGGAATTAGACACCAGTAGGGTTCTAGTGCCTTCCCTGTTTATGTTGTGCCGTGTTTCCATGTGGTGCACTGCAAACACGGCACAACATAAACTGGGAAGGCACTAGAACCCTCCTGGTGTGTAATTCCAACAGGGACATACATCTGAGAGGACTTGAATCCCTAGTATTCAACACCACATCCGAGAGAAGGGCGTGCTGATGAATATCCAGGGACCATCCAATCCTGCAATGTAGTTCCTATTGAAAGTTGAATTGTGTGAGAGCTTGAGATGAAAGTGGCAAGCAAATACAGGAGGCAACGCAAAACTGCCGAACTTGAGTGGAGATGGGCAAGCCAATACCAGAGGCAACGTGAAACCGCCGAATATGAATCGCACGAAAGTGGTAGGAATGAGGTAGCACGTGAAGGAGAGCCTAATGAAGACAGTCAACTGTGTTTACATCCACCAGTGTTAGGACTGTTGAAAATTCGCGAAAAAGACTGTATTTCTAACTTGAACTTTGAAAATTGTGCGTGTTTTGTAAGTTTGAGAGAACCTCTTTAACGTCAACCAAGCAGACCATTTCGCCAGCAGACCTTAAAAAGCACTAGTCACTTCACCAGCAGAACAGACCTTAAAAAGCACTTGCCACTTAACCAGTATCTTAAAGTATAAGCCTAACTAAATAGTGAAGTTGTAAGGCCACTAAGGCCATAGAGTAGTGAAACAAGGTTAAGCATTGTTTATTTCTAGCATGGGGTAAAGTCAGGGACCACGAGGCTGGCTGGGCAGGGGCATTTAGGGAAACTCAATTAGTTTCTGCTACATAATAACCTTAGGGACGGAGGGGTTTCAGTTGACCGAGTTTATCAATGAAGTAATTGTCTGATAATCAACATTCTGTTGTAATTTTAATTCGAGTTGTCGTTCTGAATTTGCAGCAGAACAGTCTAGTAGCGTGTCGTTCGAGTGTTTGGTGAATATAGTATGTTAGCAACTTTCTTTAATTTGTTATGATAACTGGCAAGATGCTCCTTGACTGTGTGGTTTTCTGGTTTTAAGTCTATTTGAGATATTGAAATGTCAAAATTTGTCAAGCTGGCAAAGTTATCGTACTTTCACCGGAATCTTTTTCAAGTACGGCTGCGTGCTACAAGCCGAGTATCACACTTTCCTTATACTGTATTCACCAAATGCCCAAAATCAACTTCATACCAACTCGGCTCAATTCAAATTAAAATCGTTTAAGTTTCAACCCGCTAGCTCTGCTGTAAATGGCAAGTGTTGAACGACATTGGAGAGGGCTGGTACAGACGCAATTATTTTTTTTTACGTTTACTGTAAACTATGATACAAGATTGTTACAACTGAAGACCAATTTTTTTTTTTGTTTTGTACAGGTGATCCATAAGCATATTCCAGAATACGTGTTTGACGAATTTCACCTTGGTGCCACATAAAGAGACTGACCTCGCTTGAAAAAGTGAAAACTTGGTATTAAGGTAATTTTTTTAGAGTGCATGCAGAGGAAAATTCCAGTTCGTTCGAATACTTCGGAAAAAAATCACTGCTGGGAGAATATTCGATTATCGAAGGCCATGTGTTGGAACACTACAGTGCACCGTAAAGGATTTGAAAAGCGGAAAGTGCAACGATGTCTCTGTGGGGTACTGAAAAGAAATAAGGATTTTATAGAATAATTTAATGTAAATACATCATTACACCTCTTGATTGTGTCCGTTGAACGGAATGATGAGAAATGAACTTTAATATTAAAGTAAGAAAATTTGGTTGCATTGTGTATGCATTACGTGCATACGACAACAAAAGTCACATGGAAGTCCCACTTCAATTAGGCCACGAAAGAAAAATTGTCGGTTTTCAGGCCCTGCCTGGTAACTTTTTTTTTGCTGAAATAAAAAAAAGTGACCCGCAAAAGGTTACTTAAGAAAGGTTTTTGAAACAAATGAGCTTTCTTGCACATACATTATCCAGCAAGCATTAGGTTTAGTTGTAGTTCGAAATAGTTTAGAAATTTACTACCACAATCTGAACAGAAAGAACCAATTTGAGATGCTAGGTTACTTAGTTTCAAACCGAAATAAAAAAAATAAAAATAAATGCCTGTTCACCGGGTGACTTTTACGGCTTGTAAAAAATGCCCGAGAACCACAATATTTTCTTTCCATGGCCTTAGGAAACCAAAGATTGTTGCTTCACACAGGAAGGGTGAGGGTAGTTATTCGTATGCATCCAACCCATAAATTACCCAAACCAAGAAAAGTCTCCAGTTTTGAATGAAACTGTTGAAGGTGAGTGTAGTGTTAAAATAGATGAACTTCGTTTTGCCACCCATTCTACGAAAAGACAATTTTTGAAAATTGTGAAGCTGCTGCTGCTCTTCGTACTCAGCAGCAGCTTCGAAAATTTCAAAAATTGTTAAATTTTTCAGAAGATTTAGAGTAATAAGAACTAAGGCTGCACCGGTACTAATTTTATGGATTCGATCAGTTTTAAAAAAATTGCTAAAACTGGTGCCAACACAGTAAGCCAAAATTTAAACCCTAAATAACCAACAGTTGTTATGCAACAATGCCAATCAGTAAGCTCCAGCCGCCAGACGTAAACTGAAGATAAGGGTTTTGATTTGTGTATATGTTTGTTTTGTAAAGGCAGCTCCTTGAAGCAATGTTTCATAACAATACAAAACATTAAAACAGTGCCAAATGCCAGTACACTGAAGTAAATGTGTGCTTTTGCATGGAGTGCAGAAGACCACCTTAGTATGGCAAAGTATCACGAATTAGAAAACTAAACCAACTCCTTTGATGTTTAAGGTAAGGTTTAACGAACATATACTAACGCTACACTATACCACAGTGTCTCTTTCCAGCAAACCGATATTGATAAAGATACAAAACATTAAAATTAGCTAAACTGCATGGTATGCCAACGTAGCACGAATTGGAAAACAAATGCGAACTCATTTGATGCTTAAGGTAAGGTTTAACTTATCCGAAGTCAAACCATCAAGTTAACACAAATTAACTTTTCTGTAAAGTTTTACCTACTGCAGTATCAATAATAAATACTAA
Organism: Lithobius niger; assembly: GCA_023313725.1. Classification (NCBI taxonomy): domain Eukaryota; kingdom Metazoa; phylum Arthropoda; class Chilopoda; order Lithobiomorpha; family Lithobiidae; genus Lithobius; species Lithobius niger. The sequence goes on along the minus strand of JAHWFP010091447.1, from coordinate 67,445 downwards.
TCACATGAAAATAGGTGACAGCTGTCCTCAAACAACGAACGCCACATAAAATAACGAAATGGACCAGCATACTAGATTGGCTTTTCCACCTCATTATTACTAAGAAAAAAATGGATTTCATCAATTTGGTCCAAAAAGATGCAATATCTACCCCAAAACAAAACTTGTTCCAGCCAAGCTTTTCGTCCGTGTGAAGTTGTGATATCAAACGCCAACTCTTTTGCCAAGCTCTTTTGCCAAGCTAATCTCACCGACTAAGATTTCAAAACATTAAATGTAATAATTGAAATTTGCGCAGTAAGCAATTTTCATACATTTAATTTAACCTTCGAACTATTACTCAGTGGGATTACTTTGGCGAAAGAGCTTGGCGTTTGATATCACAACTTCACACGACCGAAAAGTTTGGCGTAAATCCTCAACCAGGTTTGGTTGGGATAGATTTACACTTACGAGAACCAAGATGTTAATTTTTGGCGGCTTAGTCAATTGTTTCCTGCTTTATTGCATTATTGCATGATGCAGCCCTTACAAATAAGCCATTGTAAAGCTGGTGGATGGTTAAGTTGTGACTGCTCTCATACATATTAAAACAAACTAAGGCCATGCAAAGTAAAAAAAAAATGGTTCTCAGGCCCTCCCACATCGATTTTTTTGCTAGAAATAAAAATAATTGACGCGGCTTTTATTAGTGACTTTTCCAAAGTCAACATTAGTCTTATCACTACTGCTGTTTCAATGCTACGTAATCTGCAGCATCACCTAAAAAGCTTCACATCAAATTTTTTTGGGGGGGGGGTTATTGAAATCCGATCTATGCTTGCTGGGAACAAAAATTTACGAAAAATGGCTTTTTAAATGCTGTTTTGAAGCAATCTGACCATTTTTTTTAAATTCAATATAAAAAAGGCACTTTTTTTTTTACTATAAAATGTGTTAAAATATTTTTATAAAAACTTCATCTCTCGTCAGTTTTCAACTTTCTGTGCTTGAGAACCGAATGTGTGAAAAAAAAGCCTCATCCCTCATCAGTTTTCAACTTTCTGTGCCCGAGAACCATTTTTTTTTAACTTTGCATGGCTTAAGTTTCACTTGTGAGGTTGAGTGGTACTTGTTGCTCCTTTTACTCTTACAAAAGCACACTTAAACATTAACTTGCTAGATCGAATGACATTTGTACTACTATCACTCTTATTTAATATCAATTAGCTCTCACCCACAAAGATCTCTAGACAGTCTGTTTCGTTTCGCCCTTATCACTCTTATTAAGCACACTTTAAAGAATCAATAGTGAGATCGAGTGGCTCTTCACTCATTAGCAGATCTAACTCATCCAGCTTACGTACAATGTCTACTGTATTGCTTGCCCCGTTACTGCTTCAATAGCGGAAAGGTGCACCAAAGCAGGCTTTGCACTCGAGCATACTCAGGTTACAACATTACACCATCCCACACAAGAGACAACACCGACTTCACTCGACGTTAATTTTTATTTTATTTAAAGTTCAGTTGTTAATTGTCATACATGTACTGCATACATTGAAACTGGGAATGTGTATTAATGTACTATTGGCCTATGGAGCAGCTCATTCACGGTTTTCGATCCAGTCAGGTATTCCTTGAGTTGGGTCACGGAATTTCCCATCGCGAAATAGTTGTTGCCATTCTGATCCAGTAGGAAACTGGTAGGCAGCAATTGATTGCTTCCACATGGCCGTGCTGTAACCAGGAGACTGAAAAATAAAAGGAAAATGTATGTATTTTGCTGTGGAACTAAATTATGGAACTTACGCAGTGTCAGATATTATAAAATTAAAATAAGCAGGGCAATTTGATCCCTTGCTTGTAATATTATGTTTACTGCAACCAAACGTTATAACGTCAGCAGCCATTATAAAGAAAAACCAAAGAGGAATTTTATACGTGTAGCTGAGCTATTAATTAGTCTTGGAACTGATTCCTCAGCAATTATTAAGAGATCTTCCTTGTGGAACTAAGTCCATAGATATTACGTAATATTAGCCTAGACTACCGTATCAGCCTGAATGTAAGATGACTGAATATAAAACAAATTATAGTTTTAGGCTGAAATTTTTTTTTAATGGTTGCTATTAAACGACCAAACACTTGAGTGCGAGTGACAAGGTAGCCTGAAAGATAGTCGTGCTGTAAATTCTACCTCCAGTTGCGTAAGGCTATACAAAATCTGCATAGCTATGGTGACCATTTTTTAATTTTGAAATTGCGTGTATGCGAGTGTAATTTTGAAGATGACTAGTAACTTTCAATGTTTTTAAACATTGCTCAGACTTTGTTCGAGTTACGGCTTTAGACACAGTTCCAATATAACGCTATGCTGTAGTTTTATAATAACATATTTGAAAACAAAGCATCATCCTATAGTCGGACCAGTACAGTACGGTTTGTGTCATAAAACACATTGCAAGAAAACCTATATGTCAGAGAAAACATGTCTTCTTTCTTTTGTTTGAGGTATAATTAAAACGGACACCTGTTTACACATGCAAAAAAACTTAATTACTAACAAAAATTACAATCACACTAGCTTAATAGATTTACCGTTACTTTGTATTCCATTCCCTTTCAATTACAAATGCATATGTTAAATTACAATTCAAATGACATTCAGTTAAGTGACCGCACATTAAGCGCCATTAAAAATGGAATAATGGTTTTTGCAATGAGAAATCAGAAATTGCATATTTTTAGAAATTGCGTATTTGAGGCTAACGTTGATGGAGCATTAACCAGTAAGTCAGTAAATTTTGTGACATGTGCGATAACGTCAGGCTTATAAGGGAACTTCTTACTGTTGGCTTTATGGAAGAGAATTGCAGCATGTAAAAGATCTTATTGTGGCAAAATTCCCTTCCCGAGATAACCTTACCAATTGAAAAGGATGTTAGTCTGAGCATTTTATTTCATTCTTTTATTATTATCGGCATCGTGCAATTGTCGGCTGCCTAAAGCAGCGTTGAGGCTCAGCTTCATCTTCTGAACCATAGAATGTATATATCATAAGTGGCCCCATTGTTAGTAGGAATATATTGATAAAGCTTAGGCAAACTACAAAATTGCGAGTATTCCACGTTAGCCCGAGCAGAGTGATCCAAGCACAACTTAGTCATCAAGGGCTTGTACTACAAGCCAAGAGGATGTGAGATCGGATAAGGCAACTGACCTACATTCACAAGGAACTTTTAAAAGCTTCATTCGTCATACACTTTGAGAGGATAGAAATATAATACTCTGTTAAATTATTTAGTATTTCAGGAGTTAATTGTACCATACCTGTGGTGCCATGTAGTGGGCATTTTTCATCACAACTGGATTCTTGAAATGTTGATGTAGGTGATCGACATACTCAATCATCCGGTTCTCTGTCGTCCCCGTGATGCATATGTAGTCGAAGAACATAAGATGTTGCACTAGTTCGCACAAGCCTACTCCACCGGCATGAGGACACACAGGAACTGTAAAGTGAATGAAGTGATATTTTAAGTAAAATTAAAAAATTAAAAATAAATAGAATAAAAACGACCGAATGGATTAACTTGTTTGTGTGCATAGACACATTAGTTCATCTGTGACTTCCCCCTCCCCATATTTTTTGACCCTAGAATTCTCGTGTATTCCGATTCGTAGCTGCACAGCTAGAGAAACAAATTACAATTAAACATAAACCCGGTTGGTGCTCTGTATTACTACTCTTTGTTTTGAAGGCCGGCAAAGATGGCAGCACCATCCAAACGGCCAACAGCACCGAAATTTAAACATAATCTCTAGCATGTAGTCATTAGTTTAGTGCGTGCTCGTACACTTTTAGCCTGATGAAGGTAGTTGGATGTTTATGTAAGCATATAATACTATCGAAAATTCGCAAGACCAATTGTTTATGGTTTTTCCTTTTCTGTCAGAGTTAGTCCTCTTTTCAAGAACTACTCTTTGCCTGATTGTAAGTTAGCAAATCAACTACAAGACTCCTGCAGAAGTGATGTTGCCCCAGCTGCAAGCCTGGTAACAAGATTGTAACTGAAACTGTATGGATAAAAAACCATAAAGTGAACCACACCAGGAATGTATATATAGGTGTTGGGTAACGGTAAATTACAGTAAACCTTGATTATTATTCAAACTAATTGGGACCAAAGGGTGTTCAGATATTCGAAAATTCGGATAATCAAATTTGCATGCAAAATAAAAGAGAAACACTTTTTTCGTCACTCAATTTTAGTGTTTGTCAAGTATGCTTGATTGTGTAAGACTACTGAAAAGAAAACGTTGCATGAAATGACTCCAAGAACATAAATAAAGCAAAGTCAATGCTTATTTCATCTCTAAAAAACAGCAAATTTTTGAATATTTTGTAAAAATGGGAGGTCGGATATTCAGGGTGTTCGAATAGTCGGGGTTCGGATAATCAAAGTTCTACTGTATTGAAATTTTGAGACCTTGTTCCACAGTATGACGTATGTCCAGCTTGGCACAACTTACATACTACCAGGAATGGCATAAAGGAAGGCCCACAGGGCTCAATGGAGTATGGCCATGATCAATATTACCCTTTAACCCATCACCGCCTGAAAAAACTTTCAGATCCTTTTTCTAGAGTCCATATGGAACTTCGGTCGGTTCTCGGATTAGAACCGGCATTCTCTTGGTTGGGAGCCGACGGCGCTGACCACTGGGCACTGGGCTGTGACTACTCACTTTGCTCGGGGTCTCCGGGGCCCCCTCACAAAGCTGCGCTGGGACTTAGTTTTCCGCTGTTGTACTTTGAAGGCGTACGTTCGTATCTAGGCGGCTAAGGGTTAGCTGAGGGTTGAGAAAATACTTGACTGCAACCAAAAACCCATAACCGTCTGAAAAAATTTTCAGAACCTTTTTTTAGAGTCCATATGGGACTCGGGTCGGCTCTCGGATTCGAACCGTCATTCTCTTAGTTTGGAGCCGACGACGCTGACCACTGAGCGGTGACTGCTCGCTTTGCTTGGGTTCCCGGGGCCCCCTCACAAAGCTCGCGCTGGGACTTAGTTTTTTTGCGGCTGTACGTTGAAGGCGTACATTCGTATCTAGGCGGCTACGGGATATTACATTCTGGGTCAGACCCCATGCACTCGATTGTTCACTGACTGGTCGTAACTTATTTCTGGGATAACCCACGTTAAAAACATATGTAAGTTTAACGCAACAGATAGGTGTGAAAAAATGTAACTCGGCAACTCCGTGTGCATGCAACAGCATTAAACGACCTTGAAAGCTTAGGCCTACTGGGGTAGAAATTGTGCATCTTACCTCTGGTTCAACACCAGTTCATTGTGGAAAGTTGATGCCTTTTATTTAGTAAAATAAATATCTGGTGCTGTTGGACCAACTATCATGGAGCTGAGAAACGAAACCCAACAGTTCTCTCTCAGATGGCCTTGTGGAACTGATGGAATGTGAAACGTTAGTTGCAACAGGGACGCTTCCGCGTCCTACAAACTTGTCTGCATTTGTGTGCTTCTGGTGCTGCAAAACGAGACCTTAAGTCCGCTAGCGTTTCTGGCTGGAATGCATTTGGTGCTAGGTCATATTAAATATGGGGTTGAACTTTTAAAGCTGTAAATTTTCAATATATTCCGAAGTATTGTCAAAGAAGGAAGGGAAAAAAGAAACGACCTCGGGTGTACATACACGAATTGGTAGTAATTTCTATTTTCTTCATTCATGTCTTGCATATTAGATGGCTACGGACTTTAATTCTTGCTCAAGGCACAATCTCTAGTTGTCTTTGCTCGCTTGTTTGCGGGGGGTTCTCATTTGTGTGTTTAAACTTCATTTGTATGCTCCTTGTATGACAAAACGGCATGCAATTCCAGTTACTGTACCTTTAAGTTTGGCAGCCAGAAGCAGGATGGCCAAGTTTTCATTGACACCTCCAACTCTGCAACTATCAATCTGGCAAAATTGCATGCCGCCAGCTGCGAGGAACTGTTTAAACATGACTCGGTTGTGACACTGTTCCCCTGTTGCCACGTTAATGCCTAATGGCTTCAGTGCCTGTAATAAAGAAGTATATTTAATTGCAGCTGAAAGTACGTGGGAGTATGATCAGTATCATAGTCTTTATTGGGTGTAATTTGTGCCGATATAGTTGGCTTTTTTTCGTACTTACCTGAGCAATGGCAGCATGACCAGCAATGTCGTCAGGACTGGTCGGCTCCTCAATCCACAAGGGTTTGAACTCTGATAGTTGTTCCATCCATGCGATGGCTTCGTGCACTTCCCACCTTTGATTGGCATCCACCATCTACGACAGAAAACAACCGTGTTCATTCGCCATAGAGCCATTTACCTCATTGCTACAGTGGTTACACAAACTTGGACTGTTCTTACGTGATCTTTTAGCTTGTACGTGCTTGGAGGTACTTAAGATGTCTACAAAGGGTGTGCAAGACTAAATAAAAAAAACTTCGAGCCAAGCAGAGCGTACAACTTTTTTTCTTTAATTTTTTTGTAGCCTTAAGTTATCTGAAGCAAACTAGTGCTTGTATAGATGAACAGTCTCCATTTTAAACCTGACTGGGATGTTCAATAAGGGGAGGGGAGTTCTGCGCTTTGAACTGGAAAACGTGAGTAATGGTTGGGGCCAAAACATTGTTCTGAATAGATTTTATAACCGCTGATGCGAGTCCGGTAGTTCACACACTATCCTGCTCAGCACTGAAATGCAGTGACTTGACCAGGGTCCTCTTTGCAGTCACAGACTAGCTTAGCTTCTTTATGCAGCTACACTGCTCTGCCACTACTTAGCCACCATGACTATGTGACCTCGGTTTATGGACGGCTTACTATTCGAAAACTTCAATTCCAGTAAAAATTCCAAATTAAATCCATAATGTACTCGAACTGCTGAAAATTTTGCACGAGTAAAAGTTGTACAATAGTGAAATTGTAGACAAATAGTTGCCAAGATTCAGTAAGTCTGTATTGTGTACTAGCTGAAGCCCTTGCTGTGCACGGGTGGTGTTGGATGCAACTATTTGTGGAAATATGTTTTGAAACATTGCAACTGGGTGTCACGAAGGCCGTATTTTAGAACAGAATAAGTCTGCCTTATTGGGTATGGCTATGCTCAACAAATGAGGTCACAATGCTGGTTTTGCCCGATGAACCCAGTGGCTTGTAATTTTTTGCTCGCAATCCAGCGATTTGGAGCTGTAGGGCTTTCACTAAGTTCGCTGTGCAAAAATGAACTGAAAATTAGACAGCGTAGAAAGCAAACACCGAATGATATGCACATGCGTTTGTCATAGGGCATTGTGTAGTTAACGGGTATTGCTGCACGTGCTTGTATGCCTCAGTGTTCAATCTATTTAGACTATTCAATCTCAGCTGGCTTTTCCAGTGGTGCCAGTAGATGGGGCCTTGTGCTCGCAACACGAAACAAAGCAGCACCTAGTAATAGTAGTTGCATCAGCACAAGCGTAATTATTACGTGGCCAAAAGATGATGCCTTGTGCTCACGATGCGAAGCAAAGTGGCACCGAATAGTAGTAGTTGTATCAGCACTGCGTCTTATAGTACAGCAGCATAGGGGGAAAAGTATGCACTTCGTGCTGAAAGCATCAAACTCGAAAATATGTTTAAGAATGCCACTAAAATTGTTTACTGATGTAGAACCACCCTGAGGGTCGCTATCTTGAAAAAATGGCGGTCTTTTTGTGTTTTTTGGCTGTAACTCCTTAACCGTCAACAAATCAAAAGCATAATGTGAAGCAAAAACGTTCAGCACACAATTCTGGACAAGAAAGGTGATGTACGTCTTTTACGTAAAAGCAACCAAAACACCTCAAAATCGTATTTCAAGTTTACCCCCCTTATTTGCACGAGCCATCCATTGTTCAATTGATTGTTATAGTGACCTTCGATTTCCAAATGCTCATGCGAGATTTCTAATAGCCCGAAGTGGACTTGATTAGGATTTTCTGAAAAGTTGGGATTCTTTCCATCAGTCCTAACTGAAATTGTTTAACTTAGATAGGAACCGTCCTACACCTATTTAAAGGTGAAGAGGTAATGGCGTAGCAGTGAAATCGTCTGGTAATTTTCAAATTCAAAGTGGTCTTGCGAGCCCTCTAATAGTCCGAAATGGACGTGCTTAGGATTTTTTGAAGGGGGGGATCTATTCGTTCCACCAATCCTAACCGAAATTGTTTAGCTTAGACACAAATATAAATATGAGCATTTCAATGGCACTTTGAAATTGAAACTAACAGTTACTGCTTTAAATGGGCTTAGAACGGTCCCTACTTAAGCTACACAATTTAGGTAAGGATTGATGGAAAGAATGGATTCCCACCTTTCAGAATATCCTAAGCATATCCACTTCGAGCTGTTAGAAAGCTCGTAAGAGCACTTTGGAAACGAAAATTGCCATACGCTTTCGCTGCTCTGCCATTACCACTTCACTTTTAAATACATGTAGGACGTTCCCTATGTAAGCTAAACAATTTTGGTTAGGATTGATGGAAAGAATAGATCGCCACCTTTTCAGAATACCCTAAGCATGTCTATTTTAGGCTATTAGAAAGCGTACAAAAGCATTTTGAAAGCAAAAATCGCCATACGCTTTGCTGCTATGCCATTACCACTTCACCTTTAAATATGGACGGTCCCTATCTAAGCTAAATGATTTCAGATAGGAATGATGGAAAGAATAGATTCCCCCCCTCCCACCACCACCTTTCAGAATACCCAAAGCATGTCTATTTCAGGCTATTAGAAAGCCTGCAAAAGCATTTTGAAAGCGAAAATCGCCATACGCTTTTGCCGCTATGCCATTACCACTTCACCTTTAAATAGGTGTAGGACGGTCCCTATCTAAGCTGAATGTGTGAGAATGTGTTCTTAACTCTACACAAATCATGGAGTTGTGGTTTTCCAGTCCATTTACTCGTGGCATATTTACATTACATTAAACCCAACCTTTGTGCGCCTGTTGCGGCGATGTGACATCGCGATGGCCAATATGGCTTCTCTCTGAATACTGCGCGCACTGTCTAGTCTCAGTGCGCAGGCTCCAAGTTACGCCCTGTGAGGAGGTGCTCGAGTGGCGTGCCGTGACAGAGCACATCCCTACAGTTTTCCTCCCCTCCGCACATCCTTACAGTTTTTCCCCATACAGTTTTCTCCACTGTTTTCCTTACAGTGCTCGAGTGGCGTGCCGTGGCAGAGCACATCCCTTCCCCCCCCCCCCCCCCCCCACTCCTACACATCTTTGGTAGTCTGCGAGATAGTATTATGTTGCTTCTTGTTAGCCAAAACCATTTTACGGTGTAAAATTGTGACATATGAAAAAGCACTAGCACAATGTTTTTGTTTTGCGGTAATAAAGCATTCGCTGTATAATTCATATCATAGCTTTTGGTGCATAGAATGTTTTTCTAAAGCAACACATACAGTTGTGTAGAAGGTCGAATAGTTAAAAAAAAATCTTTACACTTAAGCAGACATACCAAGTTGTTCTTGAATCCAATAACATCTCGTACAGCAGCGCATCGCCTACGATCATCTTCAAGATTTTGCCCAACCTTTATCTTGAAACTGAGAAGGAAAAATAAACAACGCTCTTACACAAAATACGATTTTTCGTCATAATTTTGTTTGACAAAACCCTTTTAATTTGTTCTGTCTGTCCAAAGTCGGTTGTAAGAAGACGCAATTATTAATACAATGATAATTATTGTTTCGCAGACTGGTGGAAATAGACTACTTACAGCAAGGACATAAAAATATTTCCTTGCTTAATTTACACTCAGCCTAGGAGTGGCCATGGTCAGCACAATTGACACTGTTAAAGTTAAATCCAATGCGGCACAGTCTTACGCATTGCTGTTTACATGTAATCGTGCCATTAAATAGTAAAAAAACGATGCCGTTCCCTTAATGCAATTGGAATATTTTTGCTTCTCATTTGAATACATGTTACTAGTTTGACAGTCTTATGTACAACTAGAGAAAGCCCGTGCTAGGCGCTTTCATGAATTAAGTTTACAGACCCACTTTTCCTGACACATTCAGGCAAATAAGAGTCGACTTTTTGGATCCTACTGAGCGGACTGAAAAGAATGTAATTGTAAACATTTACGAACAGTTCCCCCCCCCCCCCCAACTGCCAAACATGGACACTGGCTTACTCACTCAATCAGCGCATCCAGTGGCTGAAATCACAGGATGCACCGTTTCTTTTCTGGGAGAGGAAAGAAACAAATCGGCGAACCGACCTAACAATGCCTCATTATTGTTTTGTTTTCACTTACAGAGGTTTGATTGTTGACGACTACTTTGCAAAATAGCAACCTCGTGCTCATCAGTGAATGTTGTTGTCCACTTGGAAACAATTCAGCTCAGCTCTGAAAGCCTTCATCAGCCAATTAAATAAGCCATTGCATCGTTTTCGCTGCCAATTTTGAGGCCTACTGACCTCGAAATTAACAACACAACTTAGTTTGATTTAAAACTACTAGCTGCCTAGCCACACGCTGGTCTAGCCGGTTCCCGCGTACCTAAGTGAAATACTTTACTGGGTAGCACGAAGTGAAAATAACTTCGAGGCCCTCAATCTGTCTCCTCCCCGCCTCCCCCCCGGCCCCCTCCGCACATTTGGTCAGATTTCCCCCCATGCGCCTACTCACTGGTAGCCCTTTCCCCTCTCCACTGCCCCCCCCCCCCGAATTCCCCCATTGTGTGGTATGAATATCCCCACCCCCATCGCCGCTCCCCCTCCCTTTGAACCCATGTTGTTTGGTTTTCGTAGGGAAGTGAATGTCTTTTTGCAATGGAGGACGTTGCTGTTATGTTGCTGAATTGACTGTTTGTCCGTTCTGACACTAAGTGCGATAAACCCAGCAACGATTCTGCAGACATTGATTATTTCTCAACAATTTTGAAAGCTCTTCCTGATTGTTACAGGGCACAAACATTGTAACGCACACACAAACGTTTGTTACGGATTGTTATGCACACACACCTGATGATTTTGCTCAGTGCCACCCAAGCCTTCATTTTACCTTCATTTCTTTTTACCCATCAACAATCAACGGTTTCAACGATAGTTTTCAATCCATAGCATGTGCATCAGGAATTGGTAGGCAAAGACATTAGTTAAGTTTAGTTTAAGTTTAGAGGTGGAGTGCATTGCGCACGGCTTGGAGACTCCAGTAAGTTCAATAAATAAATAAATAAATAAGACATTACAAGTGCACGAAAACAATGAAAAGCAATTAAAGCGATTGTTCAGCCTTTTCTTTTCTCCTCAGCCGGGATCCAGAATTACTATGTAGATTCAGCAATGCATTGAATTTTGGTGTTATTTTATAACTTGTTGTGATCAATCAATCCTTACGGCCCCTCACCCCCAAATCAAACGTCTTTGAGTGACCGTGATTGTACTGTGTTATGCTGAGGCTTAACATAACTGAAGTGAAACTATTTCCTTGTAAATAAGGAGTCCCGTACTAGGGAATATGAGGATTTGCTAAGTGACAATGCACAGAATGTGCTGCCCGTATTTATAGACATTGCAGGTCGTGTGTTACATAATGCACTAGATGCAACATCTATTACGCTTTTCTACTGTTTACCACATATATTCATAGTAGGTTGAAATTCAAAGTTGAATTTTTCTAGTTAGGAAAATCCACAGAGCTACCAGTTCTAGAAATGTTAAAATGCCCTTTACGTCTATTGCAACCCAATGATCTATCTTATTCCATCTGTGGGTGGTAAAACTTCATGCAGCTTCTAGAATATTTTTACTTAATTCAGTTTTATAGTGTTACCTTGTGAAACCTTGGCTCATAAAATCCTTGCAAAGCTGTAGTAAATACATAAACACCAGTGAATTAGTTAAGACAAAGGCATTGATGTTGCCGAGTTATGATAGATGGTTTAAGGGATTTATCACCTTCTCTATCTTTGGCGTAGAATAGCCGAGCCAACCAGCAGCGGTTGTGTACGCCGGATAACCCTGACTGATAATGGCCTTAACTAGAAGAAAGAAATATTTTTGATTACGTCATTCCAGAAGAAAACAATGATGTGTGAACGAGATAACATTTGCGTGGATTTACTCACGGCGTTCTGGTTTAAGGTGCTCGCTTTGCTTCAGAATGTCTGCAAAGTGACCAAAAATGGATAATTATTCATGTGTGGTAAGGGACTGGTCGTGACCTGCAAAATTTCGAGGGATCCTCTACACATGACCGTGAACAAATCTTGATTCCCCCCCCCCCCCCAGATTAAAAAAACGCTACCCTTCCCCCCGCCAACACACAAAAAGTAAGTTTTTCTTATGCCTACTGAAGCCTTCCGATTTCAGTAGCCAAATTAAATAAGTATAGGTCCATATCGAGGAGTTGTCATATCAGCACACTAACTTTTGGTGTGATAAATGCAGAGTGTGTGACATGCAAAGAGTGTGATATGACCACACCTCTAACGTAGTCATCATCGGCTCATACCCTTAAGGATGGGTGTGCGTAACACCGTTAAACAGTCATCTTGCGAGATGAAGACTTTCACAGGTACCAAGCACATATTTAAGAAGTGTGCTATGCTTGTCATTAACAGTGACCCTGACAGTTTCAAAACCTTGTAAATAGTTAGGAAAAAGAAAAAGGCAACGGCTTCAAACAGCGAAAATCATACACTAGAAGTAACGCAGTACGTACAGTAAACAACCTTGCTGCAGTTACGTTTCTTCGGAGAGGCATGACCGGAATTCGAACTGGTAATCCAATCTGTACCCAGGTCACTGACATAACACCTGTATCGAAATGCCCACTCCTCCACTGATATAAATTGACTCACTTAAACCGTTCTAAAGGTCACAGCAGTGACAAGAGCTCAACTCGGCCAAGAATGCTTGTATTTACTTATTTAAATAAGTTGGTGAGGAGGTTTCCAGTACCACGCTGTTGTAGAATGGCAAACGAGTTTTCGTGGAAAGCAACCTTTTCAATTAACACAAATAAAAGTAAGCAGTTTTGTATTTTGGTTTCGAATAAGGATTATTATATTGGCCCGAACGTAAGATGGAATCTTTCCTTTATTACTCAAGAAAATACTTGAAAAATGACGAAGCGGTTTTCAGACCTTAAAAGTACTAGAATTTTTGGTTTGTGACCTGGAAAGTGTTTGAATTTTTTGTTTTGTTTGAGAGAAATCGTTGCAGCGGATAAATGGATGAAAGCCCTAAATTATTTGGTTTTAAATTATTTGGTTTTCAGAGTTAATTTACACATACTTTTATAATTAGTGTTTGCTCGGTCTCGTCTTGAGTTTTGAAACGAGGCCGAGAACCAACTGATTAAAAGAAGATGAGGCCAAGACCAACAGGTTAAAGAAGATTGGGCCAAGACCAATAGGTTAAAATAAGATGATACCAAGGCTAACAGGGTAAAAGAAGATGAGGCAGAGACCAACAGGTTAAAAGAAGATGAGACCTACACTAACAGGTTAAAAGAAGATGAGGCCAAGACCAACAGGTTAAACGAAGA
>JAHWFP010091447.1:37863-53870 GCA_023313725.1 Lithobius niger | reverse complement strand
TGAAGACGAGACCTAGACCAACAGGTTAAAAGAAGATGAGGCCAAGATCAACAGGTTAAAAGAAGATGAGACCTAGACTAACAGATTAAAAGAAGATGAGATAGAGACTAGTAGTTGATGAAATGAGATGAGACACGACTGAAGGTCTGAAGTCTCTTTTGGTCTTGCCCCAACGAATAAAAAAAAAACTTATTATTATCATCATTATTATTATTTATTCAGTCACCCAAACGTTTGTCTATGCTTTCTGAAAATGATACTCCTACATTGTTATCACCTTCACTCAGCTTCGGCTGTTCTCCGTTGAATCAACTATGGTATACAAGAATGTATCGTAGTGTTCACAATGTTTACTACCTAGCAACTGCCACGTCACATAAACTAAAAACTAAAATTGTGGGGGTTATACATTCCAGTCTCGGTGAGACTTTTCTCGTTTCTACAAGACCAAGACCCAAGTTAGGTCTCGGGTAACAAGATGAGACCGAGGTCACTATGGTTAACGTTGAGACCAGACAGATGAAAGAAGTCTCGTTTCATCCAAAACGTTACATATCATTAAAAAAAAAGCCAAGGCAGGTATCAGCAGCGTAGTATACTATAGCTGCCCCTTTTAGTTATGTCGACTTCCCCACATAGCTTACTTCTCAACCCTCTCCAATGTCGATTACTCGGTATTTAGCAAACGAAGACCAACAAGTTGGTGACTTCAATTTTAACCCTACGTTGCAAAAATGCAACTAAGAAATGGAGAAAACTCAAATAGCGGTATCCTCGGAAACCGTAAAAGTTACAGATAATCAGTTTGTGGCATCCTGCTCAGATTTACAAGAGCAACACAGTAATTGTTTGTGAAGTATCATTGGTGTTAAAGAAAAGCATGCCATTAACACATAAATTAAAAAAAAAAAAACGTGCATTGCATATATAGGACGAGTAGAAAGTGCTAGGAAATGGCGAGTGCTTTTGAAGGCTAACGGATTCAACAGTTCTTATTTTCGCTCGCATCCCATGACAAAATAACCTTTGCAACATTAATGCAGATGATGGAATGTAACATCCATTGCACACACAAAAGTGAAAATTCAGCATAATTGAAAAGGGCATTTAGAAAAAAGTCAGTTACAGTTTGGAATAGGGTAAAAATAAATGCTTCTTAGCGACAGCCACTTCGAAAAAATGGCTAAGACCCACAGCATGTCAAACGGTCGGGGCTCAAAAATTGGCCGTGTAAACTTGATGAAACTATGTGTGAGGCTAGCCCTCGTCCATACGCACACATCAAGCCTGTCCCCATGTTCGTGAGACCTCTGTGAGCGGCGCTATTCGAAAAGTCTGAAAATGGTTCAGGAAGTTAATGCGTGTGAACCCTGATTATCGTACCTATTTGCCCCTAACTTGACCAGATTTAACAGATTTTTACGTCTTATCACATGATTAGATTAAGGTAGAACGATTTTCCAATTTTTCTGTATTTTACGGTATTTGTTTCTACGATATTGGTTTCGGCACTTTAATATACGAAACTGTATATATGATCTGAACAATAATAATGAAAGTAAACTGGCTGAGAAATAAAAGGTTTCAAAATACATCCCGGTACATTTTTTTAATTGTGGAGGGAAAAAAAATGGCTCGAAGTGCAATGTTCGCTTATTAATAGTGTAAATGAAAAACAAACTCCTTTGCGATAATGGTTCTTCTTGAACTTGTTTTCTTGCTTCTCCCTTCCGTATAAACTCGGTCGACCTGTCCAATAGTAGGTGCAGTGTGTGGTAAATTACCCCAAAATTTTTTTGGCGATATTACAGTATACAGCGACATATTTCTCCCAGATATTTTGATAACATCGCCTATCCTTACTCATGATTCAATGGTGTAAAAAAAAAAAGAAACCAAATAAAATTGATTTTTTTTTAGGACTCCAAATTTCTAAAGATTAAAAAAAAATACTGATGCTAATCATCATCAGGTAAACTAGCATTAGTAGGTAACAAACAGTAACTAACGCAGCCATATTGCAAATCTCAATCATTTTCGGCGATTTGGCCTAACATGTTTTTGGTGACATTATCGCGATAAATTTCGTCCAGATGTAGCCACACTCACCTACCGTTACATATGCTTTGATATGTGTAAAAGACAAATAAACTTGATTTTTAATGACTCCAAATTTCAAAAATAAAAAAAAATTACCGATGCAAATCGTGATCGATTAAAGTAGCATTAGTAGGTGGCAACAGTGGCACTAACTAACGCAGCCATTATTGCAATTCCCAACCTTTTTCGGCCATTTGGCCTGACATGTTTTGGCAATATACAATAAGTTTCTCCTAGATATATTACCCATCCTTTCATACGATTTCAAATGTGCAAATTTTTTTTTAATCTTTTAACCATTTTTCCAAATTTCAAAGATTAAAAATAAATTACCAATGCTAATCATCATCGAGTAGAAGCAGTGGCACTAACTAATGCAGCCATATTGCAAATCGTCCTTAAACTCTCAAACTACATTACTTTTATATTCACGCCAACACCGGATGAAAGTGAAAAGATGCATCCATATTTCATAAGTAAAGAATAAAAACTCACCTAGCGCTTCCTGTTTTGTGAGAACATCTGTCCTGCAGAATTAAAACGATATTAGCCAACTCGGATTAAACTTTCCTCACGGTTAAAAAAAAATGCAGGCCAAAGTGTTGTAACATACAAGTATGTAAAGTCAATAGTCGAAACCAGTTGCTCAGGTGTAAGATCTACTAGTAACCGCCATAACGGTTTGTTTTCCATCCGTGCCCACAAATCCCACAATGCATTAACGACAGCTGCCAAAGCCAGATGGATAATCCCCTTCTCAGGTCCAATCTGAAATTCAGAAAAAATGTCTGAAGTGGGATTAGGGTTTACTGGTACGTACAACTGATGTGTGTTAAAGAAAACAAAAGTAATTGTTGGTTTAGTCCCTCAAACTTGATTTAATGTCCGCCGTACCCATCGCATTTGTGTGTCGTTGGCCAGTCGATGCCAGAAGTTTCCAAAGTCGTCGAAAATGTCCTGAAGTTTTTGTCCTACGACCAATTTGGCCAGAGACTGGACTGCAGTTACCACTGGAAGAAAAAAGTGTTTTTACAAATTAAAAGAAATGGACTACATGGGTTGGTTGCGGGTTTTGATTTTGGCGCAACCGCTTCATACATTGGGTGAAAGTTAGCTAACCGATCTCCGTTCCTCTTCCGATGGTGAAGGTGAATCCATGTCCTTTGAGATCAGTGTTGGTGTATAGTACAAGATAAGCACAAGAGTAGTCTGGATCCGTATGCTGAAAAAAACGAGACTATACAAGTTTAAAGTTTGTTTTTTGTTTTGTTTTTGTGGTTGTAAACTAGCAGTCCTACCCGGCTTTTCCTGGGTTTTTGGTTCGCCCATGGTTGTTTCCCAGTTTTCGCTCATTGTTGCCTGAACGTTCACTGCAACTGGTAATTTTTTTTTCTGTAATACTCCCCTTTTCCTTCCATTCTCTTCCTCCCCATTCGTTTTCTTCTTGTACCTGTCTCATTTTCTCGCGCTACTGTCCCCTTATGCACCCGCTGCCATACACCTCCCTCCCCCTCACATTGTCTTCCCCCCCCCACCCATCCCCTGCCTTCCCTTCCCTACACATAGTTGAATTTGGATGTGTAGTTGCCCCCCCACCCCTCCTCTCTTCCAGTCTGTCTATCCTAGTCGCTTTGGCTTGAGCATTTCATACCGTGTGGAAAAAAACCAAATTAAACACACCTACATACACTCAAACAGACATTACGTTCAAATACAAATTCCATTTACTTTCTGATATTACCAAGGATTAAAAACAATCCTTGTTCCCCGGACTAGGAGTTCAAATAATTATAGTTCATTCTATTCGAGTGAACTCTAATCCGTTATTATTTATGTGCTTTCACAGCTGTGAGTTCATAAGGGTACAAGAGCTAATATTTTTTTTCTAAACGGCAACGCCTTTTTTTTCTCCAGTTAGTTATATTAGATGGTAAGTCATCTGAAGTAAACTACGAACCAGGTTAATTTTTAACCACACTTATTGTAGCAGAAAAATAAGTCTAGCAACATGAGGAGCAAACCCAGGGTTGAAACTGGGTTTGCGCGGGGGGGGGCTGAGATAATTTCCAGAATAGATCCCAAAGCCACTGAAGGAGGTTGGTGGCCTCTCACATTGGTGGGGAATTTCTCGGGGTTTACCTTGCATTCACCGACCAGATAAGTTTCTTCAGGCAACCAGGCTGAGCTTTTCCGCCCGCTTAATCACCATGATCACCTATTTTATGAAACCTGTTCAACTTTTGGAAATCTTTTTTGGAATCGATTTGGACTTAAGCTATTTGGGAAGAAAGTTTAGTATTTCAGCCCTTTGGGAAAAAGCGTTAGAACTGTATCTCTTTGCGGAAGACAGGTTAGTACTCAAGCTCTTGGGAAGAAGGATTAGAACGTTTATCTTGTTCGGGAATACAGGTTAGGCTGTAAGTTGTTGGAGAGAATGGTTAGAACTTTTAGCTCTTTTAGGAACACAGGTTAGTACGAGTTCGTTTGGGAACAAGATTTGAAACTTTAGCTCGTTTGGGAAGAAGGATTAGAACTTTTAGCTCTTTTGGGAAAACAGGTTAGTACTTATGTGAAACTGGACGGAAAGTCAATAGGCTCACGATTGGTTAAATAAATATTGATGCAAACCTATTTACATTGCCTTTTGGACTTGTATGTCAGACTGCTGAGTGGGGAATTGAACCCACGACCTTTGAAATCAAAGACCTTGGTCCTACCGCTGAGCCATACATACACGGCCGTGTCAGAGGGTTCAGTGGTAGGACCTAGGTCTTTGATTTCAAAGGTCGTGGTTTCGATTCCCCGCTCAGGGGGAGTCTGACATTTAAGTCCAAAAGGGAACGTAAATAGGTTTGCATCTGTATTTAGGTTAGTACTTAAGCTCTTGGAAAGAAGGATTAGAACTTTTATCTCATTCGTAAATACAGGTTAGTACTTAAGCTGTTGGGCAAAAGGGTTAGAACTTTTATGTCGTTTGGGAAGACAGGTTAGCGCTTGAGCTCGTTTGGGAAGAAGAATTGGAACTTAAGCTCATTTGGGAAGAAGAATTGGAACTAGCTCGGTTGGGAAGAAGGATTCGAATTACAAGGTAAAGGGTAAAAGATAAAATCTTAATTAAAGACTGGCCTTGATAGGATACAAGATGCACTAATCTGAGAAAGAAATATAATGCACCTGCCCCGACTGGGACTCAAACACAAGACTTCGCACTGATCTCCTTACATAATTTGGATACATTAAAAGCTTATATGAACGCAAATGTTTGTCCCTTCCGGTCCAAATCTTACACTTCATAGCACATAGTAGCCTCTTGGCTGAAACAGAGGAGGGGTCGTCATCTAAGAAGTCACTGTCAGTTGGAAAAATATTATTCAATCCAGTTGGTGGGGCGAACTACTTAACATGAAAAACATGGTTCCAAAAAGTTCTCCCCCCTCACCATAAATTCCTAGATCCATCCCTGCTGTGATCAATATTTTACCTGAAAAACCCTAAGAATTTATTCAACACATGGGCTCCAGAAGCCAGATAAGACACTGTGGTGCTGGAAATTCCTTCAGCTTGCCCCAGACCCCGCTTGGGGAGGTTTACAGCACTCCCCTAGATCCCCTAGCTGATTTGGTTAGGCCGTACCATTTTTTGTTTCCTGTGGCCCTGGTAGGCACTGTGCATGGCCAATCACATTTTTTATGTATCGATATATTTTTAAAGTTATCCATCAACTTTACAAATTTCAAACAACTACTAAGCTATGCAGTTAATGTTGCTGAAGTGACCGCTTTTTTTTTTGCCCAAGTGTCTCATCCATTAAAAAATTATTGTTTTTGGCCTAAGTGTCCGTCGCCTACATGCCCATGAAGCTACTTTAAATATAGAATTTAGAATAAGCCTTTCCCTTATCTCGTACCGTAGTGTTAACTACTTTTTAAAAGTTGGTTTTCTGTTGTGAATATAAACTGCAAACAAGCTGGTTTAGAACAGGTGTGATGAGTTATCAGAAGAGTGACAGTGGAGACAGACATAGTGCGCTGATAAAGGGAGTTATCTTTCGCTTGGCCTTCACCTTCATCAGGGGCATCGTGCCATTGGGGCACGGGTGGGCACGCCCCCTCCCCCTCTCCCCGGCTCAACCAAATTTATCAAAGTCGATTTTGGCTTGTGTGCGGCCGGCGGTGCCATTACTGCAATTTAAAAAAGTGTCAGTTGGGTCTTCCAGCTGTCTCGAACTCATTAAAATTGTTGAAAATGCGTGAGCTTGCGGGGCTCCACCCCGGACCCCGCTTGGGGGAGCATACAGCAGTCCACCAGACCCTGTAGCTGGAAAAGGTTGTCCCCCCCCCCCCCCCACATTTTGTGGGTGCACGATGCCCCTGACCTTCATTTACGGCTGATTTCACATGAGTAGCTACTTGTCGCATAATGGTTTCCCTAATGCCCATCACACTTGTCTCTTCAGTAAGGCATTTTCTTCCTAGATAGTACTTTTATGACATTATGGTTTCCTCCCATTTCGCATGTATGCAAACCACTTCTGTCAAGTGCCTAAATGATTTATTGGGAATGCTGAGAAGACATCATTTAGTCGATTGCAAAATTGTTGGATTAAAAAACAAACTATTTTTTTCCAGCTGGGCAATAGCCCCTTCATTGCTTGGAGGCTTGGGAGATGGGCAACTGGTAACGATGGTGTTTAATTTGTAAAGACCCTCAACAATAATTGGCAGATATAGGGATGTCACATTATTTTCGTGCAAAAGGGAAATCACAACAATGCTCTATAAAACCGGCCAGAGGGGGGGGGGGTGTCGGCGCCATTCCGACCGGTAATTAGGTATTCGGGAACCGGCTAGACCGGCGTATGTTACACCGGGGGTACAGCTAGTAAGAAGTAAAATAGCCAACTCAATTTTTAGTTTTGCCAACCGTGTACGATTTTCGCGAATTTAATTGTTAACGACTTCAAACTCGGTGATATACAGTTTGCTGCATTTTTTGTTTTTATTTTCTGCATTATCTATGATATTTTTAAGTCTTAGTGGTGACATAGCAAACAAAACGGCTAATTAAATTTCGCCAACTACGCAAATTTTCGCGGAGCTTCTTTTTCCCCCAAGTGGATATGAGGAGAGCTGCAGGGAAGCAACCAGAAATGATCAGGGGCAGCTTTTCAGTTACTGCCACGCTACACAGAAGTGTTGCGAAAACTGATGGAATAAAATGTATTTTAAACTTTACTTTCAAACTGACCGAATGATGATAATAATTAACCAGTACTCGTGGAAACGGGAATTTGCAGGAAAAATTTATCCGAATTTGCCAACTCGACAACTCGAATTTGCCAACTGTATGTGTTTCTTGGATGGTTGGGGGGGGGGGGGGCAAATCCTGTTTACAGCAAAACCTTGTCATAAAAAAACCCCATAAGGGTAAAAGGTCCCATCAAGTTTTCGCCATAGAAAGTAGTGATATCAGAGACAAAATGGCTGCCACCAAGTTTGCACTCTGAATCGTGATCACTCAAGCATGACTGATATCACCGAGGTGTTAAGATTGAGAGGTCAGGGTTGGGACGGAACACTTGGTGACAGCCACTTTGGCTCTGACATCACTACTTTGTATGGCAAAAACTTGATGGGTCCCTTTACCCTTATGGAGTTTTTGCATGATATCACCCCTTTTGGATGTTTTTTTGATTTTGCTTTAGTGTAAGTATTGATTGTGAGCTCTTTATGAAAATATAATCGTAAATCGTTTCTTGAACAGCCTAAAGAAAATCGTCACTTTGGTGTAATTAATGGTCGCTGATAAAAACAGAAACGTACGCACGATAAGTTAGTTTAGTGTACTTTAGGCCTACTTAGATTATTTTTTCTGTTTATTTTATTCAATGAATGGTAACCCGTCACAATTTCTTTCTCCGTAAACAGTTTAGTAGACGACGAGATAGTTTATTTATTTTAGATAAGTTAACAATAATTACAAACCCATAATTAACAAATATAACATTTCGATTTAATTGTGACACGGAAACAATTAGTTAACCGAGGCTGCATTGCTACTCGGTTATGGAGGACGACAATTATTTTGATAACAGATGGCGTGTTGGTGTTCCCCACGTTCACGAAAATAGCATTACAAAATGATTATAATCTTTGGCGTTAAAACCTCTCCAAATGTCAAACCATAAAAAACACCTATTGTATAACAATGTAACACTGAGTAACATTTACAGTAAAACCTTATTAATTTCGGCTTTACCTGTTGTGGGTCATGCACGGTTCACTTAGCTTTACCCTAAACATAACGAGCTCGTTTTTTTTTTTACGCTAATATACGTAGTATCAGGAGCCTATAGACTATAGGCTCCTGGTAGTATTAATGCATACGATTTTTACCATGGCATCGGATCCATCGGCCTCCAGTGACGTAGGAAATCTTATATCTTGTACAGTGAAGGATCGCACGTACTGGGCCTTGGCTGTCGTCATGACCACCAAATAAGTTGTAATGATTTTTCTGGCACAGTCGATCAGTACTGAAGCTGTTCCTAGCGTTCCTTGGCGTGATAACAAATGAATCATGCCATGTTATCGATGTAAGCTTGCTCTTATCAGTTAATGAGTAAATCTTAAGTTGGGATAAATGATTAGACTTTCGTCTTTTGGGATTTGCCAGTCAGTGTTAGTGGATAAAGTTAGGGAGCATTTAGGCGACGACTGGCCTTTGCATTCTCGCAGCTAGAAGCCATCTTAAATTCCAACATGCCGGGGGTGTTAGCTCTGCCGGCTGGTAACGAAAACAGTCAGTAATGTGAGTTCAGAAGCGACTGGGGAAATTGTTTCGTCAGCAGGAATTCTATATCTTATTGTCACGGATTATGTCCCATGTGATAGTTGGGTCGATCACGGGATTCGAACCGGCATTCACTTGGTTTGGAGACGAGGACGCTCACCACTGAGCTGTTGATGCTCGCTTTGCTCGGGGTCCCAACTCCAACAAAGGTTGCGTTGCGCATTTTGCTATTCAGCAGCCATCCAATATATTGGGCTAGGGACTGTAAATGGTTATACCAAACAGCTTCTTGGTTTTCAGCATGTGTGTTGTGTGGCCTGGCCGCGACTTCTTGCTATTGGTTTCCTGGGTTTTGTTTCCTCTTTTTGGACAACCAGTTTTGTGTTTTAGATCCTTTGTTGACGTTTGGTTTCTGGGACCAGTTTGATGGTCGGGATGAGCTAACCGTTTCCTAACTGGGCCCATCAATTCCCTGCTAATTTTATGTATTTTAAAGTAGCTTTTTCTGGTTATTACTAACTCTCCACTACTCTTTCCCTCCCTCCCCCCCCCCCTCTTTCTCCCCAGCATTGACCCTCTGCGATTTCCTCCTACAGAGGATTGTATTGACTTCATGGCCAAAGATGGGCAAGCATCATATTTACGGCAATGCTCTTGTTCCTGATAGTGATGCCGTTACTGATAAGTAATTTGCGAGATTCAGTCGCTCATCCTCTTGGTTTGCATCCTCTGGGCTGTGCTTTGGTCGGGGTTACAGGGAATCCTCTCAAACCTTGCATTTCGAGTTTGCAGTTAATTTCCGACCCTGGGCGTAGTATCTGCATGTTTCTTACAAAAAAAAAAGGTAAATTCAATCCCAAGCAGCAAAGTTACAATGTTCAAACATGAAATTAAGTTCGACGACGTCATTATTTTAGTGGCAAATAATTCACCCAGCGTTTTAGTGTTCCGTAGCACTCACAAACGAAAGTGTAAATCACATATCGTCTCTGTTAAGCTCAGTAATAGTATTGCAAACTTCTTTCAGCATCGAATAGTGGAAGATAGACTGTGTAATTAATTATTCATTCATGCGCAAACGTGCAAACGATGGGAACAAAAGCAGGCATACCGCGAGCTTTGTGAGGGAGCCCCGGGGACTCCTCCACAGCCTAGTGGTTAACGTCCTCGCCTCCAAACCAAGTGAATGCCAACTCGAATCCCACGACTTGCCCTTAAAACCGTCCATGGAGGTAAGTTCAGGTCTCGGGAGGAAAAGGGTTAAAATTAATTTTTAAGCGAGTCTTAATTATTGATTTGTCAATATTTAAACATTAGTAGCACCCTACAAAGTGAAAGTTTAAACAGGCACCTGGTTTGTGTATTATGTACGCGACTTAAACATAAAATTTAAGCATCACAATTAAAAATGCAACCTGATATGCTTTATTGGATCATTTACGCTGCTAGAATAAAAAACAGCAGGTAGCTACACCAAACAAGCAAATGATGTCTAGTATGACGTCTTGCTACAACAGTGTTTTGAACGAGATGAGATTCCTTTAGTCTCAGTCTCGTGTCGATGTTAACCGTGGAGGATAGAATTTCGTCTGGTCACGTCACCCCAGACCTAATATTGGTCTCGGTCTCATTGAGATGAGACTTGTCACACCGAGAGACTGCAATGGAGAACCCCAATTTTGGTTTTAGTTTCGATTTTATATGATGCACCAATGCTGCCAGGTAGTACGGCATGCGAACACTAGCCTATGTCACATTCTTTGTACTGTACCAACTGAGACGGCAAGAAGGGAAAGGCAAATACCAACATTGGCATATCGTTTTAAGAAAGCATATACAAACGTAAGCTGACTAAATGGATAATAACAAGAATTTATAGGGTTGGGAGGAGAATTTGTAACTAAAAAGTCACTATTGAAACGTCCTAGATCCATTCCAATTAGTTCCATTAGAGTTCCATCTAGCCACGAGTTCCATCTGGTAATTTTTGCTCATTTTTCGGCCCAAATTCAAAGTAAACTAAATTACAACTAAGCTAAACTAACTAATAATTAAATACAAGCTAGTTTCGTTTAGGTTAGTTTAATTTCAGGCTGTAAAACGAGTAGAAATTCCCAAATAAAACTCGTGGCGCCCCCTATAAACTCAGACGGAACTAATTGGAATGGATCTAAGATGTTTCAGTATGGGGTCTCAGTTACAAATTCTCCTCCCCAACCCTATAAATTCTTGATGATAATAATAATATAATAACATCATTTTTATTCAGGGTAGGTAAAGGTGGATCAATACCAAACAAGACCTCAAGACTTTTAGTCTCGTCTCACCCTCGGCACTATTGGTCTTGGTCTCGTTCCGTATTTTATTCTGTGCAAAACAACACCTCAACAAATGTTTAGTAGTATTTATTTATTCTTTATATATATATTGACCATTTCAAAGAACTTCAAACGAGAAAAACGGAGGTTCTGCATACATTGTACAATATTCGTAACTACGCCACGTGATAATTGAGCAATACCACGTCTTTAACCCACTTGTGGATACTTTTTTTCTTCCTATAAGTATTTTCATTTTGTATTATTCTTCATCAGAAGGTTGACGCTTCTCATCCGACGGTGGTAGGTATTTGCCTTCCTTGAAAAGACGCCGCCATACCGGTCCAGTTGGGTATTCGTGGTCAGACATCAATGGCTTAAGACGCCACATGGACGTACTGTAGCCAGGCATCTAAACACACAGAAACAGACAGAAAAAAATGTGGTATGACGTAGATTTTTTTAAATGACGAGTCTTGATTAACATGCTTAAAAACGAAATATCTTGGTGAAAAAAAACCCTCCCATTTCAAGACTTATCTGGCTCTATCACTGGCTACTATCATCCGGTTTCTAGGAAACCTCGTAATGTGGCTATTCATCCTTGGCGTTAGTTTTTTTTCCACCCTTGCATAAGCGCACATCATGGTAAAAATGGTTACGTAAAGTAAAAGTAAAACGTGGCACGTACCGTAGATGGCATGTAATGGGCGTTTTGAAGAACAACTGAATTTTTAAGAAGTTGCTGAACTCTGTCCACATGTTCAATCATCCTAGAAGAAAGAATTAAATAATTAAATATCGTGGAAAGCCTTGACAAAATTCTGCGGTCTTAGCGGTTTTTAGTTTGAAAAAAAGTTTGAAATAAGGATTTAAAGGATTAAAATAAAGCTAGAAGCGAACATTGCAACAATTTTTGGCTTACAATGCCAATAGTCTGCATTTTAGCTGTTATTTGAAATAAAAACTGTACTAATAATAAAAATTCATGAAAACTTTCATATCGGCAGTGTTTGCTGATTATAGACTCTTAATGGATTTGAACAAAAATTAGATCATTAAAAAAAAACCAAAGTTGGAAACTACAAGTAAATAGGAAACCACAAGTCTGAAAATGGGAAAAAAGTAGGAATATAAGGAATGTTTCCCAAACTAATCGAAAATAAGTAAAAGTGTAACAATTTAGCTACATTAAATGTGGACCCCCATCTCACCTGCCTTCTGTGGTCCCAGTAACAGAGATGTAATCCCAGAACATGAGATGTTGCACCAAATCATTCAGACCAATTCCTCCAGCATGAGGACATACTGGTACTGTAGAACACAACACAAATTATTATAATTAATCAGTACATATTTTGGTCGGGAAACCATTAGAGTTGGTGTTGGATTCCATGTGGCAACATCTTACCTCCAAATATTGCCATTAAATCTTACCATTAAATGTTGTAGCAAGCAGATTAATTCACTTAGAAACGTGTACATAAAATAATGCTATGTTTCGTTGTGCTTTACACAGTTAGCGCTACAGTCACTGCTCAATTAGCAATAGTTGATAAGCTGTTGTTAATAAATATATCCAATTGTGTTAAAATGTCACATTCAACGGATTTGTCTTTTGTTTCATTGTTCAGTTTAGGCTGCTCGTTAATGATCCTTGAATTTTTACTGACAATCCCTTGAAAAATCCTGGAGAGGTCCTGGAATTTCAGTTGTACGAACCCTGAAAATGGTTAGTTAACAGTACATACCATTAAACTTTGCAGCCAATAGCAGAACGGCCAGAATTTCGTTTACTCCACCCAGTCGCCAGCTATCAAGCTGACAGATCTGCATTGCTCCTGAACTCAAGAACTGCTTGAACATGACCCGATTGTGGCAGTGTTCACCTGTAGCCACACTCACACCTAAACGGTTCGCCGTCTGAAAATAGGTGATTAAGACATGACATCTGCCATAGTTTTCGACAGCGCCTACAGTATAAGGACTAAGAGTCACCTTGGCAATTGTGGCATGGCCAGTGATATCATCACAGCTGGTCGGTTCTTCGACCCATCTTGGTTTGAAGGTTGACAGCGCGCTGATCCACTTGATGGCTTCATTGACCTCCCATCTCTGACAGGCATCAAGTAACTGTGGAAAGGCCAAAACCATGAGGATCATCTAAAGCATAGCTAATAGGATATTGTAAGATTCCACCAGGATCATCTCTATAATTTGCTCGTTCCTTTCTTACCAATAATTTGTAGAACTCACCAGTGTATTCTCCCAACCAATAACTTCGCGAATGATGGCACATCGCCTTGTGTCGTCTTCAAGATTCAATCCAACTTTGATCTTGAATCTTTACATAGAAAAACGGCTGTTACATACACCAGCTGGATGACGCCAGTTTGTAAACTCAAAGAAGGGCAGATGTATTCACTCTTTACAGGGCAAATATAATATATTTTTCTATCGATATGGAGGCTGCCCTCGGTATTAACTTAAAAAAGAGGAGCACACGGCAAGAAATGGGGACGCCCAAGGAATTGAGCTAGAAATTATTAATAAAATGTCTTTCATCGTTTATATAAGTCTTTAGAAATGTAAAGATTAATCAACTTCGTCGCTATGTTTACAGACTCAAATAAATACAGATACGATATGGATGTTATTTCCAAGCGTCCCACCAGTGGTAATTGGAAAGATATGCACGTATTAAATGCTGCCTATGGACGTTTCCCTTTAGTCGCGTCTGTATGGCTTAGCGGTAGGACCTCGGCATTTGGTTTCAAAGGTCGTGGGTTCGATTCCTGGCTCAGGCAGTCTGACATACAAGTCCAAAAGGCAACGCAAATAGGTTTGCATCCGTATATTTATTTGACTCTTTGTTGAGCCGTCGGCTTTCCGTCCTGTTTACAGTTAGTTACACCATGTTGTATGTGATATATCATTATGCAATATAACTTATTTCAGCAATGCATCACTGCATCACTGCAAAAAAATGGGACTTGTACTCCAGAACCTGATCAAAATGTTAAGAAGCAAAAAATATGGTGATTTAAGCTTATCTGAGTACAAGAATTTAATCGTCGTGCAAATTTAAACCCGTTAGATTTACTTCAATTCTTAATGTGCTTTCTTTATTGGTCACTATTCTTCATCCCGTACAGTTTTTGTTCCAATTTATACCCTCAGTCCCATAAACATATTTATAGATATGGTGTCTCGACCCACCAACGGATGGCGGGGATTCATGATGGAGGCAACATATCGATGGCCTTAAAGATGTTTTCAAGGTAGACCTTTCAATGTTAACATCCTCATCTTAACAAGAGTATTTTAACCTTTGTAAGTGACAAAGTATCTTACCTAGTAAAACCCTTACTAAGAGCTTCCGTGCAACGCTGCAAAGGAAAGAAAAAAATTGGTTGACGTGACTAATTATGGAACAAATTTCTTCGGATTCTTTGAATCAGTTCTCTGATTGTCCAAGAATTCTTAGGATTCTTTGTTACAATTCCCTGATTCTTCCAGTGTCCAAGAATTCTTAGGATTCTTTGTTACAATTCCCTGATTCTTCCAGTGTCCAAGAATTCTTAGGATTCTTTGTTAAAATTCCCTGATTCTCCCAAATTCCTTGGATTTTCTGACACAATTCTCTGATGCTTCCAAAATTTTTCGATACAATTCTCTGATGTAATTACGGATTATGCTACAAATTAACCAAAATAAATAAGGGTAACTAAAAACACGATATTAATTCACGGGTTAAATTATTTATTCTAGCCATAGTAATATATAAAACGCATGACACATAAACTGTCTTGCAGCAATGAAACAGTACACTGAGCATGCGGACAAGCGTAGATGAACGTTACTCTTGCCGTGGTGTTCCGCCACACAATTCAGATCCCAACTTGCGTAGCGATCTCGTAAAAAAATTTGTGTCAACAATGGAGAATTATAAGGATAAAGTTTTTTACAATTACAAAAAGCGCAGGTGCTTAAATGCGTGAATTAACTAAAACTTTACCAATTTTCGTTTTATGATGAAGAAAATGGCTGTAGAGCCTGAGAAGTTAATTTAAAACAACTCCAAATAATAATAATTTAGTTATCCATTAATGGAAGGGAAATGTCAGACAACTTATTAACCACTTTTGTCATTTCCACTTAAAAATAAATATAGTTGTACACTATCGTCCAAAAAACAATCAATAAAAACTGATACAGTTTTACACTATCGTCAACAGCAATCAGTAAAAATTACATCCTTACTAAAAAGTGAAAGTCTCGTTTTAAAATTTTTTAATTTTCCTCCTCCACCACCTCCAAGGGAAGAGAGTTACATTTTTTCCCAACACGCAGCAGGAAGAAGTGATGTCTACAGTTTATTCTTGGCCTGCGCCAATCGAAGCACCACCTGTGCCCACGAGTATGCAAATTTGCTTTACATGTAATTAATGGTGACCCCGGGCCATGGTATGGATAGCTTCATACCTGTTTGTAGCAGGTGTGTTGGTCAGTCGGGCATCGTCTGAAATCCAGACTCTAGGAGAGAGTGGCCAAACATTTGTCGTATGGTAAGTTTTGCCTTAAATGGCCTTAAATTACCCCAAGGTCAAGAATTATGCTACTTTAGATAAAGTACTCACAAATGACGTAAGACTGTTCATTTTATTGTTTTATTAACAAATTAATTGGATAGTTTGTACGATATTTTATATAATGCTAGGTTAGGAGCACTTACAAACAGACGAAAATCAAACATATAACAGGATGGTCCACAAAAAACTGACGAGCCAACATTTT